>SJYC01116916.1:0-19522 GCA_006408675.1 Madoqua kirkii | reverse complement strand
AAAGAGAACTTCTGTCCTGCCTTTTAAAGAAAAGGAGAGTGCTGGAAAATTTTTTAAAAGGCATTTCAAAGTGAATTACAATAAGCAAGATTTTTTAAAATATGTTTCCCATTTTTGTAACTTATCTAGAAATCTGCAAAAATATCCTTTCAATAATAATTTTTTAAAAAAGCTTTGCGATGCTCCACTGTAAGAAGTCATACTAAACATCGACCGAAATGTACTCATGACCCACACTGGAACCGTTCGAGAAATGTCCACTAAGCGGGCCAGAAGTGTGCAAGGATCTTAAAGCTGAAGAGAAGCAGGAGCTCCAGTCAATTACATTTTCCTATAGAATGCATCGTTTGCATGATTCTTAAGAGTTTAAGTATTTTTATCTTGTCAAGGCTGTAAGATTTACCCAGCACCCAGGAAGGGCGGTGGCCCCGCAAGAGTATTCAGAGGAAATAATCATTCAAAGGATTGTAAGGAACAAAAACCTTGATTTAAAATACATTTTGTGATAAAAATTTTGCAAAAAGTTACCCTTTAATGCCATATCTAAATTTGCCTTTTTTAAAGTACCATACACTTAAGTATTCAATAAAATATTTTGGCCATAATCAAAATTAGAGGAAGCAAACCCCCGGCCTGAAAAAAAAAAAGGAGTGATTTGTGTGCAAACAAAGCCATATTATGATTTTTACAAATGCAGTTTTTGTTAGAAAGACCAAAATTTCGTTTTTTGGTCATTCAGATGTCTTCAGACTTTCAACACCGCTGTTGTAATATCCTTGAACAGTTTGTAAACCGAGATACAGATAGACAACGTTTGCCTTTGGAATCGTGATTTTGGGGCCAAACATGTATGCCTTTTTAAACAGAAACAATGTATTCCGTCCCCCAGGGAGCCGTGTCTCTCTGAGGGACAATGACCTTGACCGTTTTACAGAGGGCTTCCTCACCTCCAGTCACCAGTGCTTCACTTGCTTTTATGTCTATTTCAAACCAAGGTCCTTACACACACACACACACACACACACACACACACACACACACATAACTAAGGAAATATGAATTTCCTTGTGCTTACCTGCAACAGACACTGCGGTGTCTAGGAAGGCAAAGCCAAACGCCAGAAGTTTAAGCCACAGATACATGGTCATATCTGGAAATCAGCCCAGCTCCCAAGAGACAGCATGCGTCCTTCTGAAAGGCAAAATAATGGTTATCTCCGAACCAGCGTTTCTCTGCAAGGCCGAACCGAGGAGGAAAGAAGTGAATGCGTACCCTTCAACCGGTGTCTTATCAGACAGAGGCGATTTCCTCCTGCTGCCCTGAGAACAAACCACTTGCTGAGAGGCAGTGATGTCAGATTCGGTTTTACTAACTTCTCCAAAAGGCTGCAAAGGGTCCTTTTTGCAGGAAGTCAAGAAAGTTGTTCAAAGTCACTGCCAAGGCCTCTTACTTCCTTAATTCAAGTAATTAGACTGAGTTCTAGGCCTCTCAATAGATTTTCCCTCAAGAAAGATGCAGCTTTTGTATCCAAATACTTCCGTGCAGTATTCGCGATAACTAGAAAATGACATGCCCCACCTCCCAAAATCCATTACATTCTTACCTAAACAATGATAAAACAGTCAGCATAGGTATAACAAAAATGAGGCCTGGCAAGATGATATGCTAATTGAATTAATGGAAAACAACAACTGTATTTGTCTTAAAATGACCAAATGAATGAAAAAGCAGCTACCTCTGGTTATTTTCGACAACCAGAGTCTTGTACCGTTAGGGCCTTCAGAAGCCAGCAATATGACAGTTTGAGTATACAGCCACTTTCTATGCAAAGCACTTTCAGAAAGCCTAATAGGCTTGCCCCAGATCTTTCACAGACATTCTTGCAGGGCTGGGAATGGAATCAGAAACTCACTTCTCCTGCAGTAAATCATGCTTCAATGAAAGAGTGCCTCTGTGACCTGAGATATGCTTGGTGTTGCTGATGAGGGAAAGAAGAGACATTCAATCAAGGGCTTTTTTTTTTTTTATTCCCCCTCAGCCATACTGTCTCAACCTTTCTGATTAAATGACTGCAAATAAAGACACAACATCCTCTGTGATTTTGATGGTGTTCTCGGTAAGTCCATTAATTAGGAAAACGCTAGCGAGAAGGAAGCCTCTAAGACGTCAGCAGTACAGGACTGCCCTGACGGTCCAGTGGCTAAGACACTGAGCTCCCAACGCAGGGGGCCTGCATTCAGTCCCTGGTCAGGGAACTAGAGCCCACGTGCTGCAATTAAAACATCCTGCACTCTGCAACAGAAGAACCCATGTGCCCCAACGAGGACCCGGCAGAGTCAAATAAACCAGTAAATAACAAGCGTTTTTTAAGAAGTCAGCAACACAGTGGCGTGAGCTGGTCTCATCATCACAGAACCTGCAGGCACGCTCTAATAAGAAGCCCTGCTGCATACCTAGGCAGGGCTTCCTGCTCTGAACTGCAGGTCAGGCGGAGGGGATTTGGAGACAGACCCCTTGCAAGGATCTGGCGAGGAAGTGCTAGGGCAGGATCCCCGTGTTGACGTGTATAAACCTTTTGATGTTTGCATACTTGTTTTTCTCTCACTTTAGCTGCTAGGAGCTACAGAACCCAATTTGCACACACACATCCCCCAACTTGGTACAAATGAAAATAATTCCACTCCTTAATTTCTGAGCAGTAAGTAACGTTCTAATGAGATTCTTGTTATTATTATTATTTTAAATGATGGTTGTTATAGTAGCCAACACTACTGTACTCTTACCACATCCAGGAAAATGTTTAGCCCTTTAATCATATAATGCAATTTGTAAAACAAACTTGGAGATAAAGAGATACATAATTCTTCATCTTATCTGAAAAGTTCAGAGAGGTTAGGTGATTTGTCTGAAGTTTCACAGCTGGGACGTCAGCAAGCTACGTTTTGAACCCAACCTCAAGTTTCATCTTACTTTCCTTATTTGCCTTACTATGTTTGTTTTTTTTTTTTCATTTTTCTCATCTCCTTCTCCAATCTTTTTTACTTTGTACTTTTCTAATTTTTAATCTCAGAAAGATAGAACTTGATGGCATACAGATGATACCATTCTCTTTTTACAAATGTGTTTTTTAATTAATCGTCTGTGAACGTCAACACTATTGTTTAGGAGTTAGGCCTGAAGAAAAGCATTGGTCTATGTCAGAGGTCACGAATTTTAGTTCTTCTCACCTCAACATGTTTCTTAAAACACATTTGCAATGGAAATCTATCCGGGGCTTAGCTGTATCTTTAAGCAAATATCTGTGTTCTGTTAGCTCACTCTTATGGAGGATGTTTGGTAAATTAAAAGCCAGGGGGAAACTGTGGACATGCCATTTTAAAAAAGGGAGTTAAGACAATATACTTTGAATAAACTGAAGAGGGGATTAGAAGCCTTTAAGAGACATTTTTAAAAGGGCTTTGCAGATTATAACTTTGAAGGAATAGCAAGAAATCAGGAGATTTAATTTCATTTCATGCAAGTGGGCGGAGAGAGTCCACCCAAGGAACACTGAAGTTAATTAGCAACAAATGAGTTGGATGGTGTTTTTATTTTAAAGTGTTAAAATTGAGTTTGGTGTCAACAAGAAACAGTAGACTTTGAGGAAGCAAAATGTATAAGGGATACTGCTGCTGCTGCTAAGTCGCTTCAGTCGTGTCCGACTCTGCGCGACCCCATAGACGGCAGCCCACCAGGCTCCCCCATCCCTGGGATTCTCCAGGCAAGAACACTGGAGTGGGTTGCCATTTCCTTCTCCAATGCATGAAATGAAAAGTGAAAGTGAAGTCGTTCAGTCATGTCCAACTCTTTGCGACCCCACCAGGCTCCTCTGTCCATGGGATTTTCCAGGCAAGAGTACTGGAGTGGGGTGCCACTGCCTTCTCCGATAAGGGATACTAGAAAGGTATAAAGAAATAGGGCCTCATACAGAAAGACAGCCCTGGGTGAATAGTATCCAGTTCAAGTGCTCCCAGTCACTTTCCTGGTGATCCACTGGTTAAGATTCTGCCTTCCATCACTGAGGACACAAGTCCAGTACCTCATCAGGGATCTAAGATCCCACATGCCATGCCGAAAGTTTTATTTTAAAATATTAATTAAAAAAAATTTTAAGCCAGATGTGAAGAAGAAAAACAAAGATCTGGCTCAGAAGGAGGTGACAGTCAAACTCTGCCAGACCTTGTAGGTTCTAAGCCACTTATCACTTTACCCTTAGAGACACAGGACTGTTGGGGTGTGTGAAGAACTGTTCCAAGTCTCCTTGACGATGATCCCTGCATCGAAGATCTGATCCCTGTACTCACTTCCTTGTCCTCATCTCATATGACACAGCAGCATCAAGCTGTTAGCCTCTCCACCAACCCCTGTCTCCGGTCAGCTTCCAAAACACCATTTTCTACTAATTTTCCCTAACCCTCACTGGCTCATCCATAGCAGCTGTCACGAGAGGTCCTTCCTGTCCCTGACACAGGACAAGCTCAGGCCAGGCCTGCTTCACTCTTCCTGGACCTGAGAACCCTAGCTCTCCTGGCGATTCTCGGTGACCTGGCCCATGGATCTGCAAACATCACTGCCAACTGATGCAAAAGCTTCAATACTGATATGCAAAAGAAAAGATTCTGCCTAGCGGCCAAGAAACAGGGTAAACTCCTAGTTCAAGCAACGACTCAATCTCCTTAATATGGAGCTAATAATTCTACCTAGTGTTGCTGTGAGAACTGAATTAATGAAACAAGCATTCTGTTAATGGTGTGAACATACAAGGCTGCACTTAGAAGCAGGTACAACGGAGCATGCATCCTGTCCCTCCTTCCAGCCCCAACTAAAAATGAGAGCCCGGAGGAGGGAGGAGGAACCCCCGAGGACCTCACCTCTCTAGAACCTTCTACACCTCCTCCTGCCAACATCTGTGAACACAGAAGGAGAGGAGGTGAAAAAGCTACATTGATTGAGGTTCAGCTCAGCTGGATGGACCTCTTTTTTACCCCAAGGTAGCTAGGCAGTTGGGGTACCTTCCCTATTAATGTTAACAGATGGAAATTAAGCTTCAATACGCTTTCTTTAATTGGTTTAAAGACACTGTGGATGGTAAGATGCATTCTGATTTCAGCCAGATCAAAGTGCTTTATAAGCTATGTGTCTCAGAATCAATGAAGTACATTGAAAGAGATGACCCACGGCAGGAGGGTTATATAATCATTTTAATGAGCTCAGACTGTTTAGTAAACCAGTAATGTATTTTTTTTTTAATTACAATCCAGGCAGTGAGTTCTGACAGGTTTCAAAATCTGCCTCAATAAGAAAGTCTTGTAGCTTTTCACAAATTCAGAGAATATTCCGTTCTGGCCAGTTGGTCTATGGATCCCATGTTGTCCTTATTCTGTAAGGTCTCAGCCTGGGTCTGAGTGCTCTGCTTCAGTAAGATGACTGATGACAAGCCACGTTTAACATTGGTTGGCTCCTTTCAAGGCTCCGGGATGCTATTTCTCTGTGTGTCTGTCTGTCTGTCTGTCTGTCTGTCTCTCTCTCTCTCCATCTCTTACTGCACCAGCTCCTGGCAATGGATGACTTCCTTTTCTGGGCTATTCCAATTACCTAACTAGATGCATAGTATAAGACGAATTGGCTTCCATATACTATGAGGAATAGAGTGTTGGAATCGTGTTGGTGTAAAAGAGAGGACTCTGCACACCCTACTGTGTGTGTCCCAACTGTAACCTAACCTGTTCACTCTAAGCCTTGAACTGAATGCTCACTCGACTGATTCAGTTTCCCGAAGACTCAGAGAGTAAACAGTGCCTGCAAACCAGGAGACTCGGGTTCCGTCCCTGGGTCGGGAAGATCCCATGAGAAGGAAATGGCAACCCGCCCCAGTATTCTTGCCTGGAGAGTCCTATGGAGGAGCCTAGAGGGGTCACAAACAGTCGGACACGACTGAGTGACTAACACACAGTTTTCACACCCTTGTTCAACAAGATAGAAAATTAAAAACCAAAAGGTGCTGCACACTTGGCTCCGTCTGAGCTGCCACTGACGCCCCCTTCATGCCGTGTCTGCACAGCGGGGGTCCTGCCCCCTGGTGTCCACGGGTTTTCCTTTGTGGGGCTTTTCCTATCGACTGTCGTACCATGCTCAAACTCCTTATCACCAGCTTAATAGCCTAGTAGCTATTATAGTCTGAAAATATTGTCCAATAGTCATCTGCATTTTACTTACATTTTCACAAAAATACATTTCTAGAAGTTCATGCTGCATTTAAATAGATTACCAACAAGTACCTACTGTATAGCACAAGGAATTTGGCTCAATATTCTGTAATACTTAGAGGGAAAAGAATTTGAAAAAGAATGGATACTTGTATGAATCACTTGAAATTACTGAAATTAACTTGAATTAATGAGTTAATGTGAAATTAACTGAATCACTTGAAATTAACACAACATTTTTAATCAGCTATACTCCAACATAAGATGGAAAATGTTTTGAAAAGTCCATATTTTAACCACACAGTGGTTTGACAGCCCTGTGAAGCAGTAGGATAGTATCAAAAAATACATCAGCAGACAATGCTATAAATGTTACACAAACACAAGTTTCAAGTTAAAATTTATGAATCCAGCATTAATTAGCCCACATAAATAATCAATGATTAAAAAAACAAAAAAGTTCCATCAAAAAGTTCACAGTAAATCTCAAAATGTCAAAAATATGGACATGCCAGTGTCCCAAGCTCGTTACACAGGGTCACAAGGGAAGTAGTGTTAGAGCCGAGACGGACTGGACCCCGTGAAGGTCAATCACACGGAACCAAGGCCGAGAGTGTGAGAGAAGGCACACATTTCCTGTGATGTGCCCTAGAGCTTCAGTCTCCTGGAAGCCCCAACTTAAACAGGCCCTTGGCATCAGAAAGACACTGCATGTTGTTTGGCCAACTTGTAAAACGCATCACAGAACAAAACAACAGGGAGTAACACAGGAAACTGTGCGCAGTAGAGGGTAATAACCTGCAGGGAAAAGATCTGATAAAGAATGTGTATCTAGCTGTACATTTCTAGTCTTCCCAGGTGGCACAGTGGTAAAGAACCTGCCTGCCAATATCAGGTACACAAGAAGATAGGGGTGTGATCCTTGGGTCAAGAAGATCTGCTGGAAGAGAATAGCAACCACTCTAGTAGTCTTGCCTGGGGAATCCCACGGATAGAGGAGCCTGGCGGGCTACAATCCATAGGGGCACAAAGAGTTGTCCATATTTTCACAGAATTCAGGGTTAAAAGAAAAACGCTAAGAGGACCTTCAGTGGCTTTCATGACCCAAATTTCACAACTAAGCAAGCACACACACACGTGAACACACACATATATGTATACTTGAATCACTTTGCTATATACCTGAAACTAACGCAACATTGTGCATCAGCTATACGCTAATGAAAATTAATTAATTAAAAATGATTCATTCTCCATTCTGATTTGTTTAAATTTGACACGTAAGCTTCGATTGTGCTGGTTTCAATTGGACATGATTTCAAAGATGCCTTTAGGTTGACAATGTGAGATATAACATGGTTGTGTGTGGTTTTTTTTTTTTTTTGGCCAAGTTGTCCAGCGTTGGGGATCTTGGTTTCATAACCAGGAATCGAACCTGTGGGGTAGAGGCACAGAGTCTTAACCACTGGACGCCAAGCACATCTCATCACATTCTGTTTTGAGGGTGATGAGCTCCTGTATGATTTTTTTTTTTAATTTGGAGAACAATTTTTCATAAAACTTATTTGCCTGAATAAGGCCCAGTGGTGGAGACACCTGAGGCCGCCTCCTCCGAGGAGCCCTCTGGCCCAGCCCTCTCCACAGCCCTGCGGCACAGCACACTCGTGGAACACCAGCGCCTGCACTGCTTCACGTCAAGTGTCCTCTGGGGCATGTTGCTCGGAGCCAGGGCAGCGCTGAGGATACCTAAATCCCATGTGTTTCTTGCAGACCGATGAACTGAAAGCTAGGCAGCTGCAAGTCTGCCTAACTCGAAGCCTCGTAGGTGCTGCTTCTGAGAATTAGAAGGGTGAGAAAACCTGCTGCTTGGGTCACTGAGTTGTGCAGGGTACTTCCTAGCGCAAACCTGATTTCTGAGAAGCCAGCTTTCTCTGTGGACAGAGGAAAGACACAAGGGTGGGTGGTGTGGCTCTGTGAGCCGCTGTGTAAGAGGCCCAGGCCAGCTTCCCCTGCGGGCTGGCCTCTGTCGATCCCTTCCTCTGAGTTGTCTGCTTTACACCCACCCGTGTCATTGGAACAGGGCTGTGTCCCAACATACCGCGGAGAGATCCAGAGTAACGAGAACGCTGGCAGGACAGCCAGCCGGTACAGTAAGGCGCCTGACAGGCTCAGAACACTGGCCGAGCGGACCTTCGGGGACCGTCTGCGGGAGACAGCAGGCAGCAAGCTCGTAACCGTTCCCCCCCTAAACCCGCTTCCCACCTCGGCCCATGGCACTCCCAGCCATCCTGTTGTGAAACAGAAACCTCGGTGTCATCCTCGAAGCTCAGTTCCTCCAGTCCACCAACTCCTCTCCATGGGATCTCCTAAGTGTACCTTCCATTTCTCTCCATCAGCCTCGCCAGCCAGGGGACCACCACCTCGTGAAGACGCAATTGAGATGAGCTCCTCGTGGCTCTGCCTGTGTCTGCTATAACAACATTTCCTACTCCCCAGTTCATTCTCCACTCTGTAATCAGCGAGGTCTTTTTGAAAGGAAATTATATCTTAGGCACCTGCCCTCCATCCTCTCAATATCTTCAAGAATTTAGGGTTAAAAGAAAAATGCTTAAGAGCACCTTCAGTGGCTTTCACGACCCAAATTTCTGCTTCTTCTACAACCCTATTTTTCACCACCTCTTCACCCCAGTGATACAGACATTGGCTCACACCTTCCTGTTTACCATAGTTGCACCCAGGTAAGAGATTTTACATCTAATGTCCTCCTCTCCGCCTGTCAACACTCTTTGAATCCTACAGGTAGGACCTAGCACCCCTATCTTGGGGAGCATTCTTTTACGTCTCTGATTAGACCGAATAACCTACCATTACCCTCCCAGGGTTTATTTCATCTTCACAGTCACATTGTTTGGGTAATTGTTTGATTAATTTCTTTCTCCACCAGCAAACCAAATGCCCCATGAGGTCTGCACCTCCAGTGCGTGGGCAGAGGTGAACTCTCGTTAGTTGTTAAATGAGTGAATAAACACAGAAGTCTTTCCTGATGTTTCTGGACGGCCGAAGACTCTCAGGACTTTAGTGCAGCCCTGCGCTGAGGATTCAAGTTTCCACCCTTCCTGGTATCAAGTGGGTAGCAGGGTATATCTGAGTTACAGAAAAATAGAGAAGTGTGACACCCTGAGGATACCTGGATTAAAGTCACAGAATCATATCCGCTGCACAGACAGCCCCCAGCTGATGATGGCTTGACTTGACCATTTTTTTGATCTTATGATGGTACAAAAATGATATGCATTCATTAGAAATCATACTTCAGACATTGAATATTGATCTTTTCCCAGGCCAGCGATACATTATACGATACTCTCTCTGAAGACTGGGCTTGGCAACCTTAGCTCCAGTTCAGCCATGAGATCACGAAGGTAAACAAGTCATACACTCACAGCCATTTGGCTTTTCACTTTCAGAGCAGTATTCAGTCAGTTACATGAGACGGTCAACACCTCACTGTAGACTAGTTTTGTGTTAGATCAGCTTGTCCAGCTGCAGGCTGGAATGCAAGTGTTCTGAGTACAGCGGAGGCAGGCTGGTCTAAGCTACGATGTTCAGCAGGTTTGATGTACAAAATGCATTTTGATTTGTGAAATTTTCAGCTTACAGTGAGCTTATCAGGACATAACCCCATCACAAGTGGAGGAAGATCTGTGCTTGCTGAGTAGGGCACCCTTATTCTTCCTGTTTATCAAGACAAGTTCATTTTATGCTCTGTATCCAGGAAGAAACAAAAGAGCGTGTAAAACCAAAATCACCTTCCAAAAGTTGTAGCTGTGTTTCGACGGAAGTCCTCTTAACAGTAATAAGCACTCCATTAAAGTGAGAGTGAAGTCGCTCAGTCGTGTCCGACTCTTTGTGACCCCGTGGACAGTAGCCTACCAGGCTCTGAGGTCCGTGGGATTTTCCAGGCAAGAATACTAGAGTGGGCTGCCATTTCCTTCTGCAGGGGATCTTTCCCACCCAGGAATCGAACCCAGGTCTCCTGCATTGCAGATAGATGCTTTATCGTTTGAGCCACTAGCCCTCCATTAGTTAGGGTTAATTCTTCCTGCTGGATCAAAGAGACCCTCAGACCTATAAAGGCTTTGTCAAACATGGTGAAAGCTTATTTCTGCCTCACAAGATGCTTCATGTCTAGTGTCCCCAGGCTGGAAGCTGATCGTCCCCGCACAGTGGTTCAGGGATCGGTCCTTTCCATCTTGCTGCTTCACGCTTCCCTGGCCTTGGAGCTGCCGGCGTTTGCGGCAGAAGGCTGAAGACAGTGCGGATACATCGCACGCGGTGCTCTGAGGCCTTGGCCTGGAAATCGCACTTTGCCTCCCACTCCATCGACCATGATTTGCAATGTTGTCAGAGCCAGATACAGCTGGGGAAGGGCAATGGGAAAGTGCATCTCCAATTGCAGGCAGCAATTCTACACTAGGGAAAAGAGAGTACATGTGAGTTTGGGAGGACAGCTCGAGTTTGTCCAGAAATACCTTAGGTTTAAATAAGGGAAGAAAATGTCCAGGAGAACTTGGAAGTAGAAACAAGAGAGTGTTGGAAAAAATAAAAGATACAACAGTATCTACACATAACAATGTGTAGAGTACAGGGCAAATAAAAGGGAGTAAGATCTTATCCACACCCTATAGGAGTTCGGGCTTCCCTGGAGGCTCAGATGGTAAAGAATCTGCCAGCAATGCAGGAGACCTGGAGTCAATCCCTGGGTCAGGAAGGTCCCTTGGAGAAGGCAATGGCAACCCACTCCAGTACTCTTGCCTGAAAAGTCCCACGGACAGAGGAACCCGGTAGGCTACAGTTCCGGGGTTGCAGAGAGTCAGACGTGACTGAGCGACTGACACGCTTTAAGCTAAACACTGCAGGAGCTCAAGCCAGGGAGGAGAGCGGCAGATGCCCAGCAACTATAATATAAGATGCTGTGTGACATGAACGTGAACAGACACACATGTGTGCACACGTGTGTGCGTTTGATTTTTTTTAATGAATTTAAGACTTTTCAAATTTTCAGGACATGCTTAGATCTTAAGGATTATCTTTATTTTCTTCAGATGATTGTCAAGCATTGGGTTTTGTGGCTGCCAAAGGTATATCATCTGTAAAAAGTTATTTATTAGATAACTAAGGAGAACCTATCATACAGCACTGGGAACTCCACTCCGTGCTCCATGATGTCCTAAAAAGGAAGGAAATTCAAAACCTAGGTGATATATGTATGCTTATAGCTGATTCACTCTGCAGCACAGCAGAATCTAACGCAACATTGTAGAGCCACTATACTCTAATACAAAATTAATTTTAAAAAAATGTTACTTGTCTTATAGGAGAAGCATAGCATTGTGATCCCTTATCACCTGTCAGCTAACCTCGACACTTCATTTCTTTTTTCATGAATTGAGAGTATATTTACCATGTAGGGGGTCTTCCCTGGTGGCTCAGCTGATAAAGAATCTGCCTGTAATGCAGGAGACCCTGAACTGATTCCAGGGTCGGGAAGATCCCCTGGAGAAGGAACAGGCAACCCACTCCAGTATTCTTGGCCTTCCCTGGTGGCTCAGATGGTAAAGAAGCCACCTAAAATGTGGGATAACTGGGTTTGATCCCTGGGCTGGGAAGATCCCTTGAAGAAGGGAATGGTAACCCACTTTAGTATTCTTGCCTTACAGAATTCCATGGACAAAAGAGCCTGGCAGGCTACAGACCATGGGTCCCAAACAGCTGGACACGAGAGTGGCCTTCACTTTATTATTAAAGGTAGTAAATTTTCACAGCAAAAAAAAAAAAATCATTGTAAATTAAGCAAGATAAGAAAGGCAGCACGGTAGGGAATGAACTGGAGTGAAAATGAGAAAATACCATGAGCATGGACAATTTTATGGAACAAGATTATGTTTAAAGAGCCAAGACGGGAGAGACATCTTTAATCAGTTACGTTTTCTCACGCACTACTGATAGCCGTCACAACAGTAGTAGCGGTTATGATATATTCATCAAAAGCTGTTCTCACATTAACATGAATTTTCTCACAGGCCAGAGCACCGCATGAGGCAGGTAGTGTATGTCACCACGTTCTCAGGCTCAGATTAGTAAAGAAACTTGCCTAGTTTATTAACACTGTAAGAGACAGGACTTACATTTGAACCCAAGTCCTGAGTGTCAGCACTTGAACCCCACCCCATCTTCCAAAATTCTACACTAAAGGATGTTATTTGCAAGTTCACATAATTCTATGCAGCTCAAATGGAAAAAATCCCAGAATCAGGAAACGTTTCCGATGAAACCTACCTTCGTGTCTCTCAGAAGTAATGGACGGTGCAAACACGTATATAACGCAGTTTTTCAGGGTTTGATGTCCAGTCTCTTCTACCCGCCTTTGAAACACTGCAGGCCCTGCTCCTCCGCCACACTTTCTCCCAAGACAGTCTGATTGACTCCTGTGAATTAAAATGCCGTGGGCTTCCACCGATTCAAACCTTCATCCATATTTTCTACCCGAGGCCCAAACTTTGCCTCTGTGCCCATTTCCTATTGCCTAATGTGACAGGACTGTGCTCCACCAACAATGCGTGGACCCTGAACTCTCCATGACCCCCCACATCCCACCCTCGTGCCCCATGTACAGCCCTGCCCAGTGAAGGGCACCCAACCTACCCGGCTACTCAGGCCAGGTACCTGGAGGTCAGCCTCACTTTCCATGTTCGTCTCAAATGGCCAAGTCCAGTCCAGAGGTAAGTTTTC
Organism: Madoqua kirkii; assembly: GCA_006408675.1. Classification (NCBI taxonomy): domain Eukaryota; kingdom Metazoa; phylum Chordata; class Mammalia; order Artiodactyla; family Bovidae; genus Madoqua; species Madoqua kirkii. The sequence continues at coordinate 6,485 of SJYC01116916.1, read as the reverse complement.
TCAATCCTGGGTCTAAACCGTGTGTCCTTTCATGTCCTTCTTCCCACTGGCATCACGCCGTGTCAGGACGACACCAGTTCTCACTTGGAGAACCAGCAAGGTCTCCTAACCCAGCTCTCGGGCTCCCCTCTTGCCCTGCTCAGAGCCGTCCTCCACAGCGGCAGCAAGAGAATCTCCTAAAGTGTAAATAAGCCAGTGATAGGAACTTGCATACGATCTGCTTAAAGGTCCTGTTAGCAATTCAGATAAAATCCAGACCCCTTAGGAGAGCCCGCGGGGTCCTGTAAGCTCCAGCCTGGGTCTCACGCTTAATCCCAGGCCTGTTTGGGCCACGCTCCTGTGTCTGTTCTCCCCTCACGTTGGTCTCAATGTACGCGGTTAACTTGAACTACACTCCTTCCCTCCTATTTCCGATCACCAAGTCTTTCTTCTGGAACCCTGAACCAAGGTCAGAGGACCAAAAAAAAAAAAAAAAAAATCTCTGGAACTGACCAACTCCCATAGCGACTGTTTCTATGAGCCTCAGGATCTAAACCGGTCAGTTTTCTGACCCCATATCAGGTAAAATATCCACCTATTACCCACCCTATGACATCCCGATCAGTCACCTAATGCCACCCTTCCAGCAGGAATTTTCTGCATCTTCTCGGTCAGGCACGATTCTCTGCGACCCTGTGGACTGCAGCACTCCAGGCCTCCCCGTCCATCACCAATTTCAGAGCTTGCTCAGACTCATGTCCATCAAGCTGGTGATGCCATCCAGCCACCTCCTCCTCTGTCGTCCCCTTCTCCTCCTGCCTCAATCTTTCCCAGCATCAGGGTCTTTTCCAATGAGCCCTTTCTTCGCATCAGGTGGCCAAAGTATTGGAGCTTCAGCTTCAGCATCAGTTCTTCCAGTGAATATTCAGGACTGATTTCCTTTGGGGTTGACTGGTTTGATCTCCTTGCAGTCCAAGGGACTCTCACGAGTCTTCTCCAACACGACAGTTCAAAGGCATCCATTCTTCTGTGTCTTGAGGCTGTTTAAGAGCTGGCTACTAGCCCACTAAAAGGGCTCCGTCCACTCTCCCTTGAGCCTTCTGCTGTTCTGACAGCGTCTCCCACTCTAATAAATGCTCTTCGCTCCTTCTGCCTCACGTCTGGAACTTCTTTTCCAACTCGTTCATTGACCACATCATCGCTTTACTATCAGAACAGCCTTCCGAAACCATCCTTCCTAAAGAAGACCCCAACTCTGCTTTTCTCCTTTCAGCCCCTCCGTCTTTCCCTTTGTAACGTCTTTCAATAACTGGGATATTTTGATTTGTCCACTTCTTTCCTAGACTTTCTTCCATGTTTCCCACTTGGATGTAAACTCCATCACGGCGGTGGTCTGCTCACCTTTCCCACCACTGAATCGCTGGTGCCAGGCACAGCACCTATTCTTTTTTTTCCTGGCCTCACCCACGGCATGAGGGACCCTAGATCCCCAGCCAGGGATCGAACCCACATCTCCTGCGTTGGAAGTGCAGAATCTCGCCACTGGCCCTCCAGGGAAGCCCAGTGCCTATTTTCTGGAAAGTGCACAGTTCATGTCAGTGAAGGAGAGCGTGGTAGTATTCATGAACAAGAAGAGAATTAAATGAGTAAGTGGAAGACGTGCGTTTATTTTTCCCGTGTGAGGAAACCTTCACATATATAATTTTGTTAGAGACACAGCATAATATACTGACAGCTTGCACTTTGGAGTAAGCTTTCTTTCCTAAAAACATAAAGCTGCTGCCAAGTTTGGAGACCTTTGTGTAAAAGCTACTTTGCTATCTACACATAATGGTGCTTTTTCTTAGCACAGATTTCTCAGTATAAAATGGTCGACACTCCTTTACTGAACTGGGACATGAACTACATGAAATGAACGTTGAGCACCTGGCACCATGCCCTGTGTGTGAAACGTCAGTTCCTTGGAGAGCACAGCCTGGGATCTACATTGATCCCGGGGTTAGAGAACTTGTCTCTCTTCTTGAGCTTCCCACTTACCTGCTCTCTGACCATTTACTTGCTCTCAGTTAACCACTCTTTATTTTTTGCTTAAGGGCAATACTCCATATTTTCTACCATAATATTATCTGCAACATATTAGCTTCCGTAGATAATGTGATAGGATAATAAAAAATTGCTTTTAGCTCTAATTTAGAGGCTTAAATCCATCATCATGCCATTTGGGAAACGTTTAATGTGGTTTTTAATGAACCTTAATAGTTGCAAGGGTTTCCCTGGTAGCCATATGGTAAAGAATCTGCCTGCAATGTGGGAGACTCAGGTTCGATTCCTGGGTTGGAAAGATCCCCTGGATCTGGCAACCCACTCCAGTATCCTTGCCTGGAGAATCCCATAGACAGAGGAGCCTGGCGGGCTACATGGGGTCACAAAGAGTTGACACGACTGAGCAACTAACACACACAAGAGTGGCAAGAAGGGCAAAATGAAAATGCTAACTTTTTCCAAATGAGATTTTAGCCCAATTTCCAAAATAAGCTGTAACTGTGTAAAATGAGTTTCAAAAATCAGCAAGCACATCATTCCTAATCTCTTACTAACAATTTAATAGCCCAGCTCAAGGGTTTGAGAATCCCTAATCTGAAGGAATCTGCCACCAGGCCTGCCGGGGGCACTTGGGTTTCTGTCAATGGACTTCGCTTCCACATGTAACCAGTTGGCTCAGACGGACAGACAGTTGCGGGGTTTTGACCTTTGTTTCTTTGGAGAGAAGTATTGTGTTTTGGGAAAACCACCCCAGGAAGTCACCTTTGCACTTTCTAGAACCACTCTGAGACTCGGTCCTCCGCTCTGAACACACGGAAGGGTGACCAGGTAATAAAATTCCAGCCCCATCTCGCCGTGATTTGGCACGCAGCAGGAGTCGAGGGGGCTTACGTAAACGTCAGTGACTTCTCCATTAAAGAGGAGTCAGTCACCCTTGCTGGGAACAGCGGGGTGAATCGTGAACGTGCCCATGGTAAGACCAGAAACACAGAGCTCTCGGGTTTATTAGAAGGGGGTCCAAACACCGAGAGCAATTAGAACTCTAAAGCCACCGCTTCTCCACTGGATCCTCATTTCCAAACTGAAGATGAAGCAAGATGGAACGAGCTTTTTCCCCCTCAAGCTTGACATCGAGGCAAAGAGATGTCATCAGCTTAACGACTGAAGGGCAATTGCGCACTTGTTCACTGACTCAGGGAGAAATAATTCAACAAATGTCCCTTACCTTCCAAAAATCTCCTCTTTGGGGAATAGGCTGTAGGTCAAGTGAGAGAGATGAAGGAGGCCACACTATCCTTGGCAAGATTTGAACAAGAGATACTTTGGGAAAATAGCAGCTTCCACATCCTATCTCTTGAATGCTCACCCTTGAAAGCTTGAGCCCATGTTAACCATGTGTGGAGGTCATTCACTGTAAAGGGCAGCAGATTTTTCCATAAAGGGCGGAGTGCTAACTGTTTTCCAGGATATACAGTTGCACAGAGTAGACAACATTTAAACAAGTGTGTGTTGCCGTATGAATGAAGCTTTATTTATGGCTACAAATTTGAATCTCATATAACTTTCAGACCTCATGGAGCCTTATTCTTCTTCAGATTGTTTTTTAAACATTGATGCATTTTAAAACTTTGCTTAGCTCATGGACATCCTTAGTTCATGATGCAACAGGCTGCAAGATTGCACCGGAGAGAAAAAGATGCTCACCCATCCCTCAACTGCTCCAGTCCTTGACATGTGTGTTATCCCAGATGAAGCTCCAGTTATCAGGGCAAGATGAGTCACCTGGCTGTGCTCTTGCCAAGCTCTTGGTTCCTAGAGCATGAGATATGATCATGATAAATCATTTTAAGCCCTAATTTTGGGAATCATGCTTAAGCAACGGCAGATAACCGAGATGACTCATAACAGAGACAGCAATGAAAAGTGACATTGAATGTTTCTGAAAACTTGGAGACCATCTCGCTAGCCTGTCCTTCACAGATACTCCTTTCCTTTGGGCCCTGCTGCTGAGTCGCTTCAGTCGTGTCCGACTCTGTGCGACCCCATAGATGGCAGCCCACCAGGCTCCCCCGTCCCTGGGACTCTCCAGGCAGGAACGCTGGAGTGCGTTGCCATTTCCTTCTCCAATTCCTTTGGGCCCTATGAGTCAACAATTTTGATTGTATTGATCAAAGTAAGTAGTGTTCCTGGTGCTGTAGATACAACTCTCTTATCAAAACGAGCAGTTTCCATTTACACCTCACACTGAAAGCTATTCAGGGCCTTCCTTGGTGGCTCAGGGGTAAAGAGTCCGCGGGCCAATGCAGGAGACACGGGTTCGACCCCTGAGCGGGAAGATTTCACATGCCCTAGAGCAACTGAGCGCAAGTGCCCCGAGCACTGAGCCTGTGCTCTAGAGCCCAGACATCGCGACTGCGGAGCCCACGGCCCTCGAGCCGCGCTCCCCGGAGACGCCGGCGCCCTGCGTCCGCACGCTGTGGCTGGACAGGAGCCCCTGTTCGCCACGACTAGAAACAGCCCGCGCACAGAGGAAGGCCCAGCAAAGCCAGAAGAACATTCCTGAGCGTGCGTTTTATCTTACATTCGCCCCCAAATTACCTCTTTGCCTTAATTAAAGTCCAATTTTTTTGACAGTTGCAAGAGAAGGTGCCCCGAGACACAGCATGGGAAAAGCCTCTCTGGCAGCAGAATATTCATTTGTTTACCCTTTGAGCAGTACTTTCAGAACTACAGCAAGGATATTCCAGGCCTCGGTGACAGGCCATAAGAACACAAGAACAAGCAGGCACAAAGTCCACTGCCACCAGCAGCTCACTGTCTAGCAGTAAAAACAGACAAAATAACAAAAAATTCAAATGGAGTATGATTACAGGGGAACAAGACGGCAGCCTGAAGGAGGAAGTGATAACCGTGCCTGAGCTGACGGCAGAAGGTGCCCTGAGCAGAGAGGGTGCTGGGCGGGGGAGCGGTGGTAGGAACACCCGCCCTGTCCCCAGTTCTCAGCGAAGCTCCTGAAGACCTGCAGAGGTTTCCAGGTCACAGAGCCGCTGTGTGCAGGGGAGGGGTTTGGAGTTCAGTTACCTCCTCTGGTAACGAAGGGTCCTGGATACGACACCAGTGGTTTGGAGTTCAGCCCGTGGGCAGTGAAGATGCTCAGAGCCTTCGAGCATTTCCTTCCGGTAAACTACTCTGGCAATGCTCAGGCTGGGACAAGCCTCACGTCACCAGGATGAGAGCCTGGACCAAGGCAAGGCTGCCAGGCTGAGGGGGGGAACCAGCAGCCAAAGCTTCTCAGGTGCTTCCTCAGTGCATCAGAGACTGTCAACAGGAGGGGGTGACACGGAAAATTCCCAGGCTACTCCCAAGCTTATACCAGCCAGGCGAGCAGGCCATCGGGGGGCACATGGGGGCAGCTGAAATCATCTCCCCATCGGCCTTCAGTCCCAGCTTCTGTTTTGTCTTGTACATGCTTCCTTTTTTCTTCCTCTCTGCTACCAACTCATTTCCATTTTCCCTCAAGAATGTGCGGCTTGCTAACTTCCCTTTTTCATTGTTTGCTTTTTATGCTCTTTATGTCATCGCCTCCTTAACAGGCCTTTGGTTGACATTTGCTCTCTCTCTCTCTCTTCTTTCTCTTATTTCTCAGTCTTTCCTTTACTCTTTCTTCCTCCAAGCCCCTGGAACATGTCCAGGGCCAGGACACCTCTGGACAGATGGAGGGTCTGAGTTTGTTCACTGCAGAAGGTCCCTGGGAAGCCCGGCCGAGGCTCCCCATCACCTGAGCCCTTGCGGGGAAGGTCTCTCCCACCACATCCACGTGGCCCCCGCAGCGCAGGGCGTAGGAAGTGGCATTTCGGTCTAGAAGATGTGAAACAGCTAAAGGAGGGCTCAAGTGCAGCTCCCCACAGCCTCCTTGCTGCCTCTGATGTGGGCGGAAGTGAGCTCAGTCTGCAATGCTCCCCTGCTCCCCGCCACCTCGGTGGTGGTGGTGGTGGTGCAGCTGCAAAGCCTGTGGCTGTGAACACTGGGGCCACAGAGCCGTGACGACTTTGCCGCTGAGTTAGAAACAGAGAGAAGAGGAGGCCCGGGGGCCGTGAACAACGGGAAGGTGGCCCTGGGTCTCCCTGCAGCGGGGCCTTGCCCACCCACAGCTCAGAGCTCCTTGGAGCAGCCCCTCCAGGCCCTGTGAGCACCTCCCCTGCGATGAAAAGCAGGGGAGATGCTCGCAGGTTCCCTGTCCACAGGGCCGCCCGAAGCCGGCCTCTCTGGCTGCCTGGACCCGGAGGAGCCGGCGGGCTGCTGGCCCTGCCCACCTGGGGGTGCGCTCCAGTGGCGCGTGGAGGGGAGCCCCCTGACACACCCCTGGGGCTCACACCCATCCCTGCCCTTAGCTGACACACACAGCCTACCTCTGGAAGGGATCCTTCCTCATTTAAATAAGGAGCTATGCTTTGAGGGCTCCT
>SJYC01116915.1:0-11309 GCA_006408675.1 Madoqua kirkii | reverse complement strand
CTGGGGGTGCGCTCCAGTGGCGCGTGGAGGGGAGCCCCCTGACACACCCCTGGGGCTCACACCCATCCCTGCCCTTAGCTGACACACACAGCCTACCTCTGGAAGGGATCCTTCCTCATTTAAATAAGAAGCTATGCTTTGAGGGCTCCTGAGTGGACTGAAATGTCTCCTACGCCTAGAAACATACAGGGGAGGAGAGAGCCTCACCTGTTACCATGGCGCCCAGTGTCCCCTCGTGAAAAGTGATGACTGCAAAGGAAGAAGGGGCTGGGAGATTGAACAGGTCAATGCCAGTGGCAAAATAACTTACTGTCTAAAGCATATGATGAAGGAGAGTAGATATGCTAATCCTAGTTACCTGATTAAAGACTGCGGAAGGAACCCAATTCATTCTGTAGAGTTTATTCTCCTGATGCCCACAGTTCCAAATGAATAAGATCCGAATGAATAAGCCAGCTTTTCTTCGATGCTTACTTTGACTTTTGTGTTTTTGAAATATAGGAAGCAGGGCCCTACTGTGCTGTGTTTGCAGACAGCGACGCTCTGCCTTCTGGTCTGGGGTAGTGCTTTAAGGATGTACGTGGATCTTGGGTTTCTGAACAAAGAGGGGAATCCCACAAACAGGCTGGGCTTCGGTACCAATGGCAGAAACAGCTGAAGATCACAAACATTGACACACTGTAGAGACTAGATGTCCGCAACAAACTGAATGCAAAGGAGAAGCTGCCAATCTATACACAGGTGTTTGTCCATCTGTAATTAAATGAGAATTTTTTTTCTAAACAGTTGTGTGTCCAATTGCAATTAAAAGGGAATTTCTTTTTTGCTACTAGCTTCTGAAAATTGACTTTTAGAAAAAGTCAGTTCTCAATATTGAATGATATTCAGGATTGTATGGTCATTTTGCTAGGTATGTGGTAGTGGTACCTGATGATACAAATGTGAGTGCCGGAGAATGTTAATAATTTTCATACACCATGGCTGAAGTCTTTAATAGCAAAGTGTCGTGTTGTTTTTATAATGCTTCCAAATAAAACATCAAAGAGATTAAATTGAGAGATTGATAGATAACAGACAGACACAGAAAATACAGCCAAATGTTAAAACTTGATGAGTCTAGGTGTAGTATGCAGGCGATCACCATATAAGTATTTTATTTAATTTGCATAATACAAACTTGAAAAAGAATATATGTGACAAACATGCAAATTTGCCTTCCAGTTAACAGTATCTAGTCGCAGCTCTTTGGTACTCACCATCTAAAATATCTTCATTCAGTATCACATTACTCAGTGTTATTCACTTTGCTACATTGAAAGCACATACAGCTGAAGCTCAGTCTGAAAAGGATGCTACAGATTCACACTCATGGGCACTGGGAACTCTGCTCAGTGTTATTCAGTGTTATATGGAAGCCTGGATGGCAGGGAGCTTGGAGAGAGAACGGATGCTCTCCATGTGTGGCTGAGTCCCTCTGCTGTGCATCTGAAACTGTCACGACGATGTTCATCGTCTACACTCCAGTACAAAACAAAAAGTTTAAAAGACACACACATTCAGGGGTGAACTTACCCATCTTCCTATAAAAGGGGTGCATTTTATTGATGAATATAAAAGTAGGTTCTGGAAATCACACTTTCCACTGATGCAAGATTCCACCGATGTAACGATCTGTGTGTGTGTGTGTGTGTGTGTGTGTGTGTGTGTGTGTACACACATCATAGACAGATGACCGTTTGCCAAGAGACAAACAAGGATTATCTCTGAGTGCTGGATTGTCAGGTGACATTATCCTCTTTGTATGTGTTAATTTTGCTTGGTTCTTTACAATGAGTGTTATGTCATCTTAAAACTCAAAAGTGTAAGAAAGCACGTAGTCATTTTGTCTTTAATTTAATCTGCTCTTGTTAACCAGAAACATTCTATGCACACAGCACCCAGGCATGAAATTGACTTTCTCAGGAAACATGCAAGAGCATGGACCTATTTTCACCTCATACTTAAACCCGTATTTCTTTTTCTTTTCCACTTAGGATAGCATTTGGGTTTGTGATTTGTACTTCAAAGAATTAGAAATTCTAAATAAATAACGCCCTTCAGCACTGTATTTTCCTTTGTACCTTAGAAAAGAATTATTCATGTGCTGTAGGCAGGCCAAACCATAAGAAAAGCAAGTCAAACCGACTGTTACATTTTCAGTGAGTCTCTTTTTACTCACTTAACGCATTGTCATAAAGGCATATCTGTATATTTCCCATTTCCACAGACCTGCTTTTTAGCTTTCTTATCTCATGGTATATCTCATAAGTGGATTGCACACACTTTCTTTTCATATCGGTATACATAATTATGATTTGAATTAAGCTCAAAATACATTGTAATATAGTGTATACTTTTCCTCATCATGTTTATTACGATGATGAAACTTATTTTTAATTTCTAACATCTTCAGCCATATTTATTGGATGTTCCCCATGGCTGCAGGTGGGTCCCACTTACAAAGTGGTTAATTCAAATATTTCAAAAACTAGCAACATATATGGCAGAGGCCTTCACAATACTGTAAAGTAATTATCCACCAGTTAATATAAACAATAAATTCTTAAAACCTAGCAACATGCAACAGCAGAACAAGAATAACTTCCTTACCCTCTTCTTTAGTGGATTGAAACATAATCACCGCTGTTCATGCTGATATACTCAGAGTAGCTCATGCAAAAGTAGAAAATTGTAACGTGACGCAATTATTAGTCATCCTTCACAATATTGTAAAGTAATTATCCACCAGTTAATATAAACAATAAATTCTTAAAACCTAGCAACATGCAACAGCAGAACAAGAATAACTTTCTTACCCTCTTCTTTAGTGGATTGAAACATAATCACTGCTGTTCATGCTGATATACTCAGGGTAGCTCATGCAAAAGTAGAAAATTGTAACGTGACGCAATTATTAGTCTTTCTTTCTGGGTTACTTCATTCGTGCTTCTGAGCAAACTCTTTCTGAAGTAAGGATCAGAAAAATTCCTAACAGTGACGTAGTGGATGGAGTCCTCAATTAAAAGCAGCAAAGATTTATTAATATAATTTAGTCTTATTTCTGCTATTAACTAGTTAAGTGATTTCTACAAATTACTTAACTGATCTATCGATTTTGTAACTGGGAGAACAAATAGTTTGAACTGGTCTGTCTTTAAGGCCCTAATGCACTGATGTTCAAATCTGGAAAACACCGTCTCTGATCTCCCTTGAAGGGAGGAAGGTGAAACAGAAGGACCACAGAGGCCAGACACAGCCAGGTTCTAGGGCTGCCCTGGCCCCGGCGGATACGTCAGCTCCCCTCACGCTTCAGCCTCTCCCATACCAGTGTCTAAGCAAGAGTTCTGAGTTTCCGTTCAGTGATCCCTTGTCTGTGCTTGTTTGTCAGATGCAGTGTGTAGCCTGGCTGAAATCAGCACGTCGGTGCCTTCAGCTCCCTTTTGAAGCCACTTCTCCCTGCAGCTAATGAGGCTTGTCCATCCCTGTTTGTCTCGGGGGCTCCTGTGTGGTTTTTTTCTCTCCATATCTCCCCCTGACCACTTCCCCCTTGTCTGAATAGCATCATAGGTTGATGCTTAGACCTAGCTTCCGTGTAACTCCCTAGGATTCTTGTAAATGGTAAGAGGATTACAACTAAATGTACAGCTGAAATCTGAAAGTGGCTTTGGTAGCAAAGCATCAGGGCATTGCTGTTTCTCCAGCACAGGATACAGAGGCGACTGTTTCTGCTGTGATAAGATGCCCCTGACTCGGACAGTAACATCCTCAACAGGGCACATCATCGACAGAGCTGAAAAGGAGGAGAACCAAAGACGGTGAGGGCAGCTCAAAGGATGAGTCAGAGGCAGCACATGTGAGACAGCCCTCTCCTGCCCGCAGATGGTGCTGGGACTATTGGAAAGGGGTGCTGAAAAGGCCCAACAGAGTCCACAAACGGCAGAAGGACGTTGTGAACTTCTTCTTGCCATCTGCTTAGGAAACACATTTTACATCTATTTTAACAACATACGATTTGCCTCCAGCTGCCTGAAAATCCTCTCTCTGGCTAGTCTACATCATCTATAATCAGCCTCAACATTTTCCATGATTTCCAGAATCCTAACACTAATACAATATTCCACCATATAGTACATGCTACTGAATAATATGTCAAAGGCTTTTAAGTACATAGATGTAGGTCACTACTGGGCTCCCCGATGACTCAGCAGGTAAAGAACGTCCCTGCTCTGCAGGAGATTCGGGAGACTCAGGTTTGATCCCTAGGTCCTGGGTGGGGAAGTTCCCTTGGAGGAGGGCAAGGCAGCCCACTCCAATAGTCTTGCTGGGAAAACCCCATAGACAGAGGAGCCTGGTGGGCTACAGTCCATGGGGTTGCAGAGCTGGACATGACTGAGCAGCTGAGCATGCCCACAGAGGTCATCACTAACCCACCAAATTACTCAAATATATTTAGGCCACAAATGCGTATTGAACACCCGCCCTGTATTGCTTAGATGTGATGCTTTTATAGTAAAAGTGTGAGATTCGGGTGAAATAGCCTTCAAAATAAAGAATAAATACATGCTAAGAGACACGTTATGCTTCCAAGCAACAATAATGAAAGCAATCGCGACGGGCCTTCCCTGGTGGCTCAGTGGTAAAGAATCCGCCTGCCAATGCAGGAGACCCGTGTTCGAGCCCTGGTGCCAGAAGATCCCACTTGTCGCGGAGCAGCAAGCCCTTGCACCTCCACTACTGCGCTTGCGCTGTGGCTCCCGGTGCGGCGCCTGCTGCAGCCTGTGCTCCTGGAGGCTGAGCCCAGAGAAGCCGCCCGCGCGAGGCGCCCGCAGCTCGCTGCAACTAGAGAAAGCCCGGCAGCCCCGACGAAGACCCCGGGCAACCGAACACAAATACGCAAAACCGTAGCAGCGGAGCAAGAGCCACCGTTTGTCAGCCGCTTGCTGCACGCCAGGCACTTTCTCAAAGCTTTTATTTAAGTGTTGAAACCAGTGTTGAGCAGAGAGGTGTCATCTCTCTCCCACAGCTGGGAGGTGGATTTCAAAGCCAGCTTAAAAACTTTGCGGCGAGTATTTTTTGAGGGGGTGTTCGTATTGTGTTTGTGGTGGTTTTATTCTGCACTGACTGTTACCGTCTAAACATGGGAAGGGTTTACTGCCACCTTCACATAAGATCGTGTGCCACACTAGGGCTTCACGTTCTACATAATAACACGGTAAAGCTGAATCGTGGATGTCAGCTCCACACAACGCATCAGGTGTCCACTAACGTACTTTTTCAGAAACGCAAGCAATTCGATACATTTTCACAACGTTAATAAGAAGTGAATTTTCACAAAGAAGTGCCCACAGCAGAGAACGGGTCACTGGCAGCCCTGCCTCACCCTTGCACTCTCCCCCGCCCTCCCCCATCCAAGGTCATTACTACCTTGAAGTTAGCACTTAGGTTATTTTTGACTGTTTCTGAATTTTGCATGAATCATATACAGTTAACTTCGTGTGTGCCTTCTACCGCTGTACTTTTGAGATTCCTTCACGTTGCCCTGATGATCTGCAGCTTGGTCATTCCGGTTGTGAATTCTGATTCCATTCACAAATACGTCAGTTTCGTTTAGCCATTCCACTGTTGGCAGACATCCTGCTTTTGCCCCTAGTTTTCGGCTGCTGCAGATAATGCTGCTGTGACACCCTGGCGCACGTTTTCTGGTGAACACACCTGCATTTTCCTTAAGAGCATTAGCCAAAGAGAAGAATTGCTGGGTCACATGGTATGCCTGGCTTAATTCCAGCACGCATGCTTAGTCACTCTTTGCAACCCGGTGAACGGGAGCCGGTGAGGCTCCACTGTCCGTGGGATTATCCCAGCAGGAGTACTGGAGTGGGGTTGCCATTTCTGCCTCCAGGGGAGCTTACCAACCCAGGGATCACACTCGAGTCTGCTGAAGGTCCTGACTTGTCAGGTGGATTCTTTCCCACTGAGCCCCCTGGGAAGTTCAGCTTAAGTCATTGTCAAAAACATTTCCAAAGTGACTGTGCCAATTCACACTCTCCTCAGAAGTGTATGAGTACTCTGATCACTCCCAGTTCTGCTCCTCCTCCTTTTCCCTTTTCTTTCCATTTCCCTTCTTCCAACAGGAGTGTAAGAGTATCCCATCATGCTATTAATTGGCATATCCCTGGTGGTGGATGAAACTGAGTACTTTCCATAAATCTGTTGACAATTTTCTTTTGTAAAGTACAGTCCGTCTTTTACCGATTCTTTTTTGAGCTGTCCTTCCCTTCTTAGTTTATTAGTAGAAAATCTTTATATGTTTGAGATATTAAACTTTATGAGATGTATGTATTACAAATCCTATTCTCCTACTATGTAGCTTAATTTTTATTCCTTAACAGTGTTTTTCAGTGGACAAAAATTTTCCCTCTTTTTGAGGCGGGGGGTGGGGGTGGCTTCCCTGGTGGCTCATGGCAAAACATTTGCCTGCAATACGGGAGACCTGAGTTTGATCCCTGGATTGGGAAGATCCCCTAGAGGAGGGTATGGCAACCCACTCCAGTATCCTTGCCTGGAGAATCCCATGGACAGAGGATCCTGGTGGGCTACAGTCCATGGGGTCACAAAGAGTTGGATACAACTGTGACTTTCAATTAGTAAACAAAAATTTTCCTATCTAGTGTAATCCAATTTGCCATTTTTTTCATTTCATTCATTCATTAAAAAATTGTTTTTAATTGAGGGGTGTTCATCGCTGCGCCCAGGCTTTCTCTAGCTGCGGCAAGCGGGCATCTCATTGCAGGGGCCTCTCTTGCTGCAGGCACATTCTCGGGGCTCAGCAGTTGTGGTGCCCGGCTTTAGCTGCTCTGATTTATGCAGAATCTTCCAGGACCAGGGACTGAACCTCCGCCCCCTGCGTTGGCAGGCAGGTTCTCACCTACTTCACCGCCAGGGTGGGTCCACTTTCATTCATTTTTCATGCATTTCATCCTTTCTTTCATTTTGTACTCTATAAATTTTCATGTCCAGATTACAAAATTGCTGCCTATCTGAAGCTCATGACGAGATTCTGCTGCTTTCTTATGGACTATTTGTTAATAATTTAACTTCTGACATTCAGATCTATAATCCATCTGCAGTTGTTCTTTGTCCCTGGTGTTGATGTATGGAGCAGGATATTTTTTAATGCATGGATATACAACTGACCCAGCTCAATTTATTGAAAAAAAAAATCAAAACATCCCATCACTGGAGTGGCAGCTTTGGCATAAACTGTTACACAATCAGTGTTTGGGATGTTTTCTGGACTCTTTTGAGCTTTTTGGGCAGTTCATTCTTATATAAATGCTGCTGCTGCTAAGTCGTGTCCGACTTTGTACGACCCCAGAGGCGGCAGCCCACCAGGCTCCCCCGTCCCTGGGATTCTCCAGGCAAGAACACTGGAGTGGGTTGCCATTTCCTTCTCCAGTGCATGAAAGTGAAAAGTGAAAGTGAAGTCGCTCAGTTGTGTCCGACTCTTAGCAACCCCATGGACTGCAGCCTACCAGGAGTTTTCCAGGCAAGAGTACTGGAGTGGGGTGCCATTGCCTTGTCCTGTCTTAATTACCATACCTTTACCAAAAAATGACATCTAACACTGTAAGCCCTTCAGCACTGCTCTACAAGATTGCTTTGACTAGGCTTGGTCCATTACATTTCCACATAAATTTTATTTTATTTTTTAACTGGAGGCTAGTTACTTTACAGTATTGTGGTGGTTTTGCCATACATTGACATGAATCTGCCATGGGTGTACATGTGTCCCCCATCCTGAACCCCTCTCCCACCTCTCTCCCCATGCCATCCTTCAGGGTCATCCCAGTGCACCAGCCCCAAGCACCCTGTCTCACGCATTGAACCTGGACTGGTGATCTACATGTATATTCTCGTATGTAAAACAGATCACCAGTCCACATAAATTTTAAAAAGAGTTTGACAGTTTTCTGAAAATATCTTCTGAGATGTTGACTAAGATTATGTTATATACTTCAATTTTGAGAAAATGTATATCTTTACATTATTTGTCTTCTGAACCATGAATGTGGTATATGACCTCCATTTATTTAGATAATCAGTTTTTCTCAGAAATGTTAGGCATCTTGCAAATTTTACTAGATTTATCTCTAAAAATTTGATGTTTTTGATACTACTGAAAATTGTGCTGTGTTTTTACTTTCACTTTATGTTAACTCTTGATACATAGAAATGTGATTGGTTTTCACATAACGATTTCATATCCAGCAAATGTAGTTTCAGTGTTATTAAATTCATTTGTGAATTTTAGGTATTTGTAGATTCATTTGGATCTTCTACACACCTGACCATATTTCCTTCATTCCTAGCTTTCTGTCTTTATCCCTTTTCCTGCCTTTATGTACTAGGATGGCCCTCTGGTACCCGGCTGCAAAGCTATGATGATACTGAGAAACAGTTTCTCAACCCCAGACTCAGAGGGGAAGCCTTCAATATTATACGATTAACCTTGGCATCTGTTGTAGGGTTTTGTTTTTTTTTTTTTAATAGAAGCTCCTTTTTTTAGATTAAGGAAGTGGCTCTCTCTTCCCAGTTCACACTGAGTTTTTTTATGACACCGTTTAGCTCTCTTGGTTTTGGACCTGAGGAAATAATTACAGGATGACTGTCTGTCTCTCTCTCTCTCTTTCTCTCTGCCCATGTCTCTATTTCTTTCTTTCTCTCTCAGTTACATGGTAGAATACATTGCTTTTTGAATGCTAAACCTTCTTTTCATTCTTGGAGTAATGTTGTAATTTCTTTATATGTGTTAATAATTTATTTAGCATTTTTGCTCTCTTTCGTGCTTTCCTTGTAATGCCAGTGTAAACTTTTAATAACAAGACTGTGCTGCCTTCTTAAAATAAAATGGAAGATATTTTCCTTTTGTTCATTCTTTGGGAGAGTTAAGAGAAGACTAGAGTTATTTCTTAGGAAAGCTATCTGGGTCTGGAAGGTTGAGAGGAGAAGAAATGGAATCATTAATTATGGAATCAGTTTTTAGGGTAAAAAAGAAAGCAGTTTTGCTCATTCTTGTCGAGGGAGCTTGGATAAGCATTCTCAAGAAATGCATTTATTTAGTCTAAATTGACAAGTTTCTTAATATAAAGTTGTTCTTACTGGTCTTTTGCTATTTTTTTTAAAGTTTGTAAGATCTAACTTGTGCAGCCACTGAAAAGCAGTGCTCACTTTGCTTATTTGCAGTTGCTAAGAAGCAGAAGCCTGAGCATCCCTCACTAGCTGCATGGATACAGAAACCGCGCGCGCGTGTGTGTGTGTGTGTGTGTGTGTGTGTGTGTGTAAAACCATTATGTTGTACACCTGAGACCAATTCAAGGCTCTATGTTAATTACATCTCAATAAAACTGGACACAATTTTTAATATTCACAAGTTCGGCAGTGATATCATTTTATTAAAATTGCTGGTGTCAATATTTTATCTCATTTTTCCTCTTCTGTCCTAATCAGCTCTGCTAAATATATACTAATCTTTTCAAAGAACCAATTTGAAGGTTTTGTTGATTTTCCCCCTGATGTTTATGTTTTATTTATTTGGTGGTTTTGCTCTTTTCTTTATTTCCTCCTTTCTTGTGTGTGACTTTGGTTTGACTTGCTACTCTGTTTCTAGTTTCTTGAGAGGAAGGCTTAGATCTTTGATTGTCGATGTCCCCTATTGTCCTTCACCACTAAATTTACCATTTATATTAGCTTTTTCATCTCTAACAGCACTTGGGGTTCATAAATCCTTTTATAAGATCAGTGTGACATATCTATATGTTGATAGGAGGTAAAGGAGCAAAGACTCAGCTCCTGGCTATATTGCCCTTAAATCCACGGTCTTCCTTCTCATGTGGGGTTGATTCCATGAGCCACTGGGTGAAAAGAGGAGCGCACAGGAGAGCAAGAGTAAAGCCTGACTGATGCCCGCTCCTTGCTAAGCACCGAGCAGCTCCTGGAGGAGACGAGACGTGAGAGGAGAACCAGGCTGGCTGTGCCTCGATCCCCCTAAGTATCAACCTTTCCGCTTCTGCGGCCGCTGCTTCCTCAACTGCAAACTCAAGAAGCGTGGACTAAGCATTCCCAAGGTTCCTTTCCATGCCAACAGCAGAGTTTAAAGAGGAAATGATGACCAAACATATTGAATGTTATAGAGAAGTTTAAAATGCATAGTTTAAGAAATGGGCAATGCACTTTTTAATCACATAATCATTGTACTTCTGAAAGTGAAAGTGTTAGTCACTCAGTCGTAGGCAACTCTTGGCGAGCCCAGGACTGTGGCCCACCAGGCTCCCGTGGGTAGCCATTCCCTTCTCCAGGGGATCTTTCTGACCCAGGGATCAAACCCGAGTCTCATGCATTGCAGGCAGATTCTTTCCATTTCAGCCACAATGGAAGCTCCATATTTTCTAAAGGCAGGAGCCAAATGGCAACAGTTTTAAAATTAAATGTGTTTTATGCCTTTCTCAAGTGGACGGGGAACTCTGTACAGAAAAACATCTTGCAGCGTCTTACACAGTGGGGGAAAGTCATAGCAGGGGTAGAAAGCCCAGACTTTGTCAGCCTGAGTGACACTTGGGTCCTGGGTCCTCTTTTTCATAGCTAGAGAGTTAGAGGCACAAGAGGGGACCAATCAAGGAAGATCATCACAAATGGCAGAAAAGAATAATAATTAACTTGGTTTTCAGCATCAACAGAGATTGTATCAAAAAAAGAGATTGTGTATAAAAAAAAATCCAAATAAACAACATCTTATCCAGTCAAGACAAACTCGGTAAGACAAGTCCTCACACAAAGACAATTCATAAAACAGTTGTAACAAAATCCCTTCAGTGGCCTGAGGTTTTCATCTATGACTTTATGGGAGCAGAAATTAAAAATAAGAAGTTTAATTCTCCCTGTTGAAGTAAGGGGAAAGATTTCTCTTTCCTCATTTTTCTTAAAGCATTGACCTTAGAAAATTTGTAATTTTAAGTACTTTCTCCTCTCTTTCAAATGTGTGCACACATCCTTTTGGAAACAAGATAGAAAGCCTTTCGTCAGCATTGCGATCCCAAGCACTTGCGGGAGTTCTCCTTGAAATGTGGCTTCACGGGAGGGAGCACCCCGTCTCCCAGTGCCCATGGGAAGGCAGAAATCCAACTGCAGCGGATTCCTTGCTCCAAGTTCAAAATTGAAAACTGAAAATAGAAGTCTCTCCATTGTCAACTCTTTAAGGCTCCATGGACTCTAGC
>SJYC01116914.1:0-26018 GCA_006408675.1 Madoqua kirkii | reverse complement strand
TTATTTATTTGGTGGTTTTGCTCTTTTCTTTATTTCCTCCTTTCTTGTGTGTGACTTTGGTTTGACTTGCTACTCTGTTTCTAGTTTCTTGAGAGGAAGGCTTAGATCTTTGATTGTCGATGTCCCCTATTGTCCTTCACCACTAAATTTACTCATTTATATTAGCTTTTTCATCTCTAACAGCACTTGGGGTTCATAAATCCTTTTATAAGATCAGTGTGACATATCTATATGTTGATAGGAGGTAAAGGAGCAAAGACTCAGCTCCTGGCTATATTGCCCTTAAATCCACGGTCTTCCTTCTCATGTGGGGTTGATTCCATGAGCCACTGGGTGAAAAGAGGAGCGCACAGGAGAGCAAGAGTAAAGCCTGACTGATGCCCGCTCCTTGCTAAGCACCGAGCAGCTCCTGGAGGAGACGAGACGTGAGAGGAGAACCAGGCTGGCTGTGCCTCGATCCCCCTAAGTATCAACCTTTCCGCTTCTGCGGCCGCTGCTTCCTCAACTGCAAACTCAAGAAGCGTGGACTAAGCATTCCCAAGGTTCCTTTCCATGCCAACAGCAGAGTTTAAAGAGGAAATGATGACCAAACATATTGAATGTTATAGAGAAGTTTAAAATGCATAGTTTAAGAAATGGGCAATGCACTTTTTAATCACATAATCATTGTACTTCTGAAAGTGAAAGTGTTAGTCACTCAGTCGTAGGCAACTCTTGGCGAGCCCAAGGACTGTGGCCCACCAGGCTCCCGTGGGTAGCCATTCCCTTCTCCAGGGGATCTTTCTGACCCAGGGATCAAACCCGAGTCTCATGCATTGCAGGCAGATTCTTTCCATTTCAGCCACAATGGAAGCTCCATATTTTCTAAAGGCAGGAGCCAAATGGCAACAGTTTTAAAATTAAATGTGTTTTATGCCTTTCTCAAGTGGATGGGGAACTCTGTACAGAAAAACATCTTGCAGCGTCTTACACAGTGGGGGAAAGTCATAGCAGGGGTAGAAAGCCCAGACTTTGTCAGCCTGAGTGACACTTGGGTCCTGGGTCCTCTTTTTCATAGCTAGAGAGTTAGAGGCACAAGAGGGGACCAATCAAGGAAGATCATCACAAATGGCAGAAAAGAATAATAATTAACTTGGTTTTCAGCATCAACAGAGATTGTATCAAAAAAAGAGATTGTATATAAAAAAAAATCCAAATAAACAACATCTTATCCAGTCAAGACAAACTCGGTAAGACAAGTCCTCACACAAAGACAATTCATAAAACAGTTGTAACAAAATCCCTTCAGTGGCCTGAGGTTTTCATCTATGACTTTATGGGAGCAGAAATTAAAAATAAGAAGTTTAATTCTCCCTGTTGAAGTAAGGGGAAAGATTTCTCTTTCCTCATTTTTCTTAAAG
The DNA here is from genome assembly GCA_006408675.1 of Madoqua kirkii. NCBI lineage: Eukaryota > Metazoa > Chordata > Mammalia > Artiodactyla > Bovidae > Madoqua > Madoqua kirkii. The sequence continues at coordinate 24,618 of SJYC01116914.1, read as the reverse complement.
CATTGACCTTAGAAAATTTGTAATTTTAAGTACTTTCTCCTCTCTTTCAAATGTGTGCACACATCCTTTTGGAAACAAGATAGAAAGCCTTTCGTCAGCATTGCGATCCCAAGCACTTGCGGGAGTTCTCCTTGAAATGTGGCTTCACGGGAGGGAGCACCCCGTCTCCCAGTGCCCATGGGAAGGCAGAAATCCAACTGCAGCGGATTCCTTGCTCCAAGTTCAAAATTGAAAACTGAAAATAGAAGTCTCTCCATTGTCAACTCTTTAAGGCTCCATGGACTCTAGCCTGCCAGGCTCCTCTGTCCATGGAATTCTCCAGGCAAGAACAGTGGAGTGGGTTGCCATTCTCTTCTCCAGGGAATCTTCCTGACCCAGGGACTGAACCCTGGTCTCCTGCATTGCAGGCAGAGTCTTTACAGTCTGAGCCACTCCATCATAAAAATATTAAATATTTGTTTCTTCTCTGGATAAAACCAATAAGCTAACACAGATGGTGACGCCAATCTCCAAAGTAAAGTTTGGATGAACTACGAGTGACTGTCAAGTTTTCTTACTTGAAGGCAAGTTATTCTTTATTTCAAGTCTGGAAAATATTTATATAATGGATTGTATCCACCTGACTATATCAATCAGTGAGGGGGTTTTTTTGTTTGTTTGGTTTTGCTTTTGTCTTTTCAATCTCTTAGCAGATTACCTGTGGTTCATGGATCTGGATGAAGGCTTATTCAAGAACAAAAGTGCTTTTGTTCCCTAAGAACTTTGTGGAGAGGGCTTCTGAATTTGAAGATGATTTTGTTCTTATTTATATCTGCCAAATGCATAGTAGGGTTGAATCTAGCACTGACCCTCCTGAGACTTTAAAGTATATTCCGAGATAAAGAACCTCATCTTTGTAGCTAGAATTCTCTGATGTCTGCTCCCAGCCAACTGAGTGAATCACTGCCTAGATGTGGATTGTGCTAGGAGGGGAAAGGAGATGGAGAGAGGGAAGTCTTGAGCCTGGACCCCAGGAGTAATGTTCCTGACATCAGAATTATTAGGTTTATCTCCAGTAACTTTCTGGAGCTGGGTAAGTGTCCTCCATGTGAACACTCTCTCACATAGAAGAAACAAAGGGAGGTATTCCAGTTCAGTGATCCAGAGTTCAGAAAGAAGGAGAACAGAAGTGAGCACACTTGGGACCTCCTTGGTGGCCCAGCGGTTAAGACTTTGCCTTCCAATGCAAGGGGTCCGTGTTTGATCCCTGGATGGGAAGCTGGATCCCACATGCTTCATGGCCAAAAACCCAGAACATAAAACAGAAGCATTATTGTGACAAATTCAATACAAACTTTAAAGATGGTCCTCATCAAAAAAAAAAAATCTTAAAAAAGAAAGGAAGGAAGGAAGAAAGAAGTGAAGGTACTTGAAGCTACTGAGTGTGAGGTTCAGGGCCTTTGGCTTAATGGGCCCCTTGCAAGGAGCTAAAGAGGTGTTTACACGGTCATATATGTTTATAAAATTGGCAAAAGCAAGACGTGTCTGCATTCTTTTTGATAAAGAGGACCCACCAAATCATGAAACCTGTAAGCTCTTGCTGTGAGAGAAAGGAGAGAAATGAAATAGGAGCAAGAAAATGTGGAAGAGTCACTGTGAATTTATGTATGTTCCCAAGACAGGGTTTTCAAAAGAAGGTAGGCACTGTCCAAAAATAGCCACCACATTTTCTTAGGGAATAATAATTTTTTTAAAAAATTCCTGCCAAGTAATAGGAAACTCAGTTACCCAGATGACCTAAATTCTTGACATCCAACTGAAAGCCTGTCAGAAAACAGTTCTCCAATACATCTGCCTTTCTTACACATAATTTATTTCACACATTTAAATAGCACCAGCTGGAAAGAAAATAATATGATCATTACAACTATACTTTCTTTCAAAAACAGAATGTTTGTAAGAGTTTAGGACTTTAAATTATGAAAGTGCAGGTGAAATTTTTTCTCCCATATACTAAAAGTATTCCAGCAAAAATGCAAAAATCACTACTTCTGGGCCATTTTTTCAAATTATTATAAAAATGCAAGTCTATGCAGCAGAAGATAACGAAAACCCTTTGCCAACATCCTTGTTCCTAAAAGACTCTGAATTAAAATAAGAGGAAAGTTTATTGAGCACAGCCCCAGGTGGGTCGGGGGCTGCAGAGACACAGAAAGAGCAGCTGGTACAAGCATCATCCTCCAGAGTGAAAAGGCACGTCCTGCACCCGCCAGAATCCAAGAGGGTCCGGCGCTCATGGCCTCCTCCTTTGTGTTGGGTGGAGCTTAACTGAAAATGGAAGAGTGAGCAGAATCTGGACTCAAAAGACTAGAAAGGAATGGATTTGGGAGCCTCTGGATGAAAGAGCAGTGACTTGGTCCCCAGCCACCCTCTAGAGGCCTTAGGTTTTGCAGACTTAGTGTGAAAAACCCATGAGGTTGCTGAAGGTGACTAGAATATGTTGGGGTTTTTTTTCTTTTCCATTGTGTTTTAGTAAGGATATTGACTGTAACTCCCAATAGAACCTTGTTGCTTATTCATTCTATATATAACTGTAACTGTGAAGAAGACTCTTGAGAGTCCCCTGGACTGCAAAGAGATCAAAACAGTCCAAGGAAATCAACCCTTGGTCCTTCATTGGAAGGACAGATGCTGAAGCTGAAGCTCCAATACTTTGGCCACCAGATGTGAAGAGCCAACTCATTGGAAAAGACCCTGATGTTGAGAAAGACTGAGGGCAGGAGGAGAAGAAGGTGGCAGAGGACGAGATGGCTGGGTGGCATCACTGACTCATGGACATGGGTTTGAGCAAGCTCTGAGAGATGGTGAAGGACAGAGAAGCCTGGTGTGTTGCAACCCATGGGGCTGTAAAGAGTCGGATATGAAAAGAGTTGGATATGACTGAGAGAATGAACAACAACAGCAACATCTGCTAGTTCCAAACTCCCAGCCCATCCCTCCCCTGGGCAACCAGTCTGCTCTCTATGTCTGTGAGTTCGTTTCTATTCCAAAGTTCGTCTGTGCCATAGTGTAGATGCCACATATAAGTGAGATCCGATGGTACCTGTCTTTCTTTTTGGACTTACTTGCTTAGCTGATAATCTCTAGCTCCACCCATGTTGCTGCAAATGACATTTTTTCAACCTTTTTTATGGTTGAGTAATATTCCCTTGTTTCTACATACCATATCTTCTTTATCCATTTATCTGTTGATGGACATTTAGGTTGCTTCCACGTCTTAGCTATTGTGACCACTGTGTTGCTGTGAATATAGGGTACATGTTTCTTTTCCAGTCATAATTTTATCTAGATATATTCATAGGAGTAGGATTGCTAGATCGTATGGTAGCTCTTTTTTTCATTTTTTGAGGAGCCTCCATACTGTTCTCCATAGCAGCTTCACTAATCGAGCTTCGAAGGTTAGAACCTTAGCCTTGTCTGTCCTTCACAGGAATTCCCTCCAAGATTTTCCTTGCCCTGCACAAGGTATATGTGCCATAGAAGCTGAAAGACCAGGGTCACAGGAGAAGCAGGCTATCTTGATCCAGTAATTTTCCAGGCTCTGGTCGGCAAAGAGCATGGGCCTACTCCAGTCTTCCACTTTGAATCCCGATGAGTGATGGAAATGGGCAGTGGTCCAAAATAAAAATAGGGGGCTGGGCCCCCTGGAGCAGGGGCAGCATCTGGGCATGAGGTGTGCAAGGGAGCAGGCAGGGCCACAGTCAGGCAGGCTGCCAGATCCTCTTGGGACTGTGGGTGGTGGGCAGGCATGTGATGGGTAACGAGTGAGGTCTCTGTAAACCACTTGATTTTTCTGCTGTTCTCTTCCTATAAGAACGTTGGTGATTAAACAGATTTCACTACTTGTTTCAGTAGGGACTCTCTTCAGCCAGGCTGAAGCCTCCTCAAGGCTTCTCTCTCTTTTATTAACTTGTGTTTTGGGGATTTATTTGTCTTTATTTTCTCATTACCAAGGAATAGCATCCAGTGATTCTCAAGCAGCAGCACTCTGTTTGATAATACCAGGTAATTCATTATGAATTAATGATATTATAAAATAATAACTGTAATAATTCTTGTTGAAAAACATAAATAGGGAGAAAGTCCTAAACAACAGAAGTCCTAAAACTTAAAATATTAACATTTTCTTAAACTAACCATTGTAAGAGTTTTAAGTTTTGTGACCATCTGCTAGACATCAACAGAAACGAGGGCAGTAATTCCACCAAATTTGAAATAATTCTTCCAAAAGCTCAACTCATTTTCAAAGCGTGTAACTTTCTAAGGTCAATGCGTGAGGAGATGAGTTGATAGCACTTTTCATTGTCTGTGGAAGCCACAGGAGCCCAAGCCTGATCTCTATAAGCTCACGACTGAGGGCTAATAGCTACAGATTTTATTTTCTTGGGCTCCAACATCACTGCGGACAGTGACTGCAGCCATGAAATTAAAAAGCACCTTCTCCTTGGAAGAAAAGCTACGACAAACCTAGACAGGCTGTTCAAAAGCAGAGACGTCATTTTGCCATCAAAGGTCTGTCTAGTCAAAGCTGTGGTTTTACCAGTAGTCATGCATGGGTGTGAGAGTTGGACCATATGGAAGGCTGAGCACCGAAGAAGATTTTGGTGCTGGAGAAGACTCTTGAGAGTCCCTTGGACCGCAAAGAGATCAAACCAGTCCACCCTAAGGGAAATCAACACTGAAAATTAATTGGAAAGACTGATGCTAAAGCTCCAATACTTGGGCCATCTGATGTGAAGAATCAACTTATTGGAAAGGACCCTGATGCTGGGAAAGATTGAAGGCAGGAGGAGAAGGGGATGGCAGAGGATGAGATGGTTGGATGGCATCACCGACTCGATGGACATGAATCTGAGCAAACTTGGGGAGATAGTGAAGGACAGGGAGGCCTGGCGTGCTGCAGGCCATGGGGTCGCAAAGAGCTGGACACAACGTAATGACTGAACAACAACCCCTATCATCAGTTCTAGAAGCTGACCCACGCTTCTGGAGCGCCATTTCGAAGAACCACCTGAAACAAAAAGCTGAGAATTCTCTTTTTCATTTAATCCGACTCAGCTGGAATGGCTCTTGTCTGTTCATGGATGAGAGCACTTGGTGTGAAGGCGTTGACAGTGCTGATCTGGTACAGGAAAACAGTCAGCCGACTATCAAGACTCAGAGACTGCCCCTAAACCCACTGAGTGGAACACTGTATCTTAAAAGGCTGTGATGACAAGTCAATTAGTACAAACAAGGTTCTTCAGTTCTTACAACAGGTAACGTTGTCTATTTTACGCAATGTGGCCAGCGTTGATTTGACAGCTATGAGGATTTTAAATATTAAGTAATGTGCTCCTACCTGCAGAAAGCTGAAACTGCCAAGTACATTTCCTGTTAGCACAAAGATTTTATTCATATGGTGAAAAAGAAGCTGCAGCTCACAAATGTGCATTTACTTTCGCGCTTCCAAATAGAAAACATAAACACTTAAACGTAAGAAAATGCCAAAAGTGGGATGAATTACACAAAATACACATTTTGAACAGTGCATCCCATAGCTAATGCTGACCACCTCAGTGATAGCAAAATATTGCACTTACGCAATAATTCACCGTGAGCCCAGTCACGGGCCGAGCTTGACATTTCATAGGGTCAAGACCCTCAGTTTGGCCCAAGAAACACTTTACAGAACTTAACACAAAATGATTTAGAATATGTCTCTTCCTAAGTAATTTTCATTTCAACATTTTTGCTTTCTTATGCTTGGTCTTGCAATATGAAAAGGCAAGCAGATGATTAAAAAAAACAAACAAGAAAACAACAAAAACAAACCATATGCTATTTACTTAGAGTTTCAAGCAATAATAAATGAGATTTTGAGGTTTTAACTAGGTGTCCTAAAGTTATCATTATCTAGGTTTATTTGAAGCCTTTGAGACTTTTAAGTCTAACACAATGTTTATGATATAAAGGGATTTAAATGTGACCTTCTGACATGATAGTTAAAACAGCCATATCTGGTTTACACAAGATAACTTTATAAGCTCCTATGATCACTCTGTTTACGGAATGAGATTAGTGTTTTACTAGGGTTTTATTTATTACTCATAGCTTTACTATAATTAAGCTAATTTTCTATTTTGAGCAAAAAGGTATTGTTAAAGGGATGTGTCTGAGTAGGTTTCAATTGGACTCATTTCATATTCAAGATCTATTAACGTATTATCTTTGAAAGCCCAAAAGGTTGGAAGCAAAATCTTTTGACTCAGTATAATTGCTGAGTTTCCTTGAGTAGAGGGACAATTTACTTGACATATTAATAGTTCAATAAAGGACAAATGTTGGGTTCCACCTATGTCCTCTCCTTTTTCTTTCTTTTCTTATTTTCTTGTCTGTGCCACGTGGCATGTTGGATCATAGCTCCCAGATCAGGGATGGAGCCTACATCCGGTGCATTGAAAGCGCAGAAATCTCAGCCACTGGACCGCCAAGGCCGTCCCTCGGCATATGTTCCTGGCATCGGATCCGGCCAGGATTCCTTAGTCTTCACAGCATCGGTCTTATGCTTGGGTAGTTCTTTGTCATGAGGGCCTTTCCTGAGCTCGGTACCATGTTCAGCCGAATTCCTGGCCTCGTAACACTGGATGCCAGCAAGACTTCCAAGTTGCAACAACCAAAAAGCTCTCCAAATGTTCTGGGTGTAGGAGGTGGGCAGATGGAGGGGGTAAACTGGCCCCCAGTTGACAGCAACCGCTGGATTGGGTGTTAGGAATTTCAGAAAGGAAGTAAAATACAGAAGAAGCAGAAGCCTCTCTGTTACCTATCGGCTTGAAACCGCTGTGGCCTGGCCTCAGTAAGGACGGCGGGCCTTCTCTCCTGCTCCCGTGCGGAAGCGTGGCCCCAGGGGCGCGGGGTGCTGTGCAGGGCGGCGGGGCGGGAGGGCCTCCCGCATCTCCTCCGCGAGCACCGCGCAGCAATTGTCTCCACCGGGCTCTTCCGGGGTCGGCGGAAAATCTCCGTCTCTCACACACATGAACTGCAGAAACCGGTCAGCTTTTCAAGTGCGGAAGAATGGGCTTTGTCTACCCGAAGTGATTGTCAATGAAAGCGCACATTTGCACCGGCGGGGCCGCTCTCCCGGGGTGTGCGGGAGCGGACCCCCGCGTGGGGCGGCCCTCCCGCCGGGCCTGGGGCCCCGGCCCGCCCGTGGTCATTTTTGATGTGGGCTGGGGGGTCCTGCTCGGAGCGGGCTTCGCCCGGCGCCGCTCGTCCTTACAGAAAATGTTAACAAGCGCGCACACGGAGGACGGGGCTCTCCTGCCGCGATCCTGACCGGAGGCCACAGATGCGGTAGTGAGTTTACGGCTTCATAGCGCGGTTTTAATTTAGTCACCTCAAAGATCTGTATTCCCCAGACTTGCAAACCGCCCGCCCCGCCCCTCCCTGGAGCGCCCCCCGCCGCCCCGCAGCCGCGAGGAAGTTTCTCTTGTAAAGAGCGCCGAGGCCGCTGGGGAAGCTAATGAGCAGCAGACGCACAGCGGAGAGGCAGGGAGGTTTTTTTTTTCCCCTCCTTCAAAAGGCAGCTCAGAGGCTGCTTTCTTACCCAGGTCTCCACAATACCCCCTGCCGGGTCCCCCGCCGCCACGTTATTTCCTATTTATCGGGCTTTAGTCGGTCTGAGCTGCTTTTCATCTGGCCGCTGACCGCAGGAAATTTAGATAGCTCTGAAAAAGACAAGACTGAGCTGAGAAAGACTGAACCCTTTCTGCAGATGCTCCACGCAGTAGGCTGTGCTCAGGCTGATGGGCTCCTCTTGCTGGCGTTTGGGCGGTGGGCTAGCTCTCTGGCCGTGGGGTCTTTCCTGGGGTGTCTGCGTGTTCAGCATCAACCCCTGGGCTTTACTCGATGGATGTTACAGCAACTCCCGCTCTTGGGATGACACCCAAGAACATCTCCGGGCGTGGCCAAGTGTTCCCCGGGGGTAGTATTCCCCCTGATTGTTTAGTCCCTAAGTCCTGTCTGACTCTTTGTGACCCCGTGGACTGTATAGCCCGCCAGAATCCTCTGTCCATGGAATTCTCCAGGCAAGAACACTGGCGTGGGTTGCCATTTCCTTCTCCAACCCCCTGATTAGAACCATTGATTTAAGGTCACAGGGAGTAACTGTTCGCCATTTTATTATGCTCTGGAATTTTAAGACTGCTGACCGTTTACTACTAGAAACCATGGGCACAGAATCAGATGGCTTTGCTTTTTTCCAAAAGAAAACATTCCTCCCCCCTCCCTTTTTTTTTGAGATTTTGATTTTACTGATCATCAGTTTTTCAAAGACAAGTGTCATAGATTTTGCCAACTTTTCATTTTCTTTAGGAAAGAAAGACTCATATACTTAATTTTTTTTTCCAATTTTGCCAAATATCTTGATAGAGAAGAAATGGAGAGAAACCTGTTCAGTAGAAGCCAGGGTGTTTCATTTTTCATGAGTATTTTCAGGGTAAGTGGATTTCTTTCATAGTCAAGAAAAATGTGACTTTCTCTCCAGCGCTTGCCTGCAGCTCCCTCCGTGACACCTTCCCACTTTCCCTGACGGAGTCCAGATCCTCTGTGCTGCCAATGTTGCAGGGGAGCTGGGCTGGGAGATAAGGTGAACTTCTTTTCAATCATTCACTTGTGACTGAATAACAGGGATCCGAGGGGCTTAGGATTTTAGTAAGGAAATATTCCCTGGTCAACCACCGACAAATTACACCACATAGAACTCTTCAAAATTAAATCAGTTCGTGTGGTCTTTATACCAGTAGTACACAAGGTATATTTTAAGAAATGCTTTTATCTAAGTGCATTTTAATTTTATGAAAACTATAAATAAAAAAAATAAAACTATAGCTATCATTGCAACTGAGTACTCTTTGATTTTTTTCAAGTAAGCAGTTAAGGTAGAGCCTGCCCATTGCATTTAAGCTTGATCCTTGACACAGGAACTTTAAATAAGGGCCATTTGCTAGAATCTACAAGGAGAACTCTGGTGGAAAGAAGAGGACTTGAGATGGGACAAGTAAAACAGTCACAAAGATGGACAAGTAAAGAATCAAAACACATAGTTATGCTTAAAAATACAATGCCATTTTTGCATTCATCCGTGCGTTTTACAGGATACTGGTATTACTGTACAATGTGTTCAGTTGCTCAGTCGTGTCCAACTCTTTGTGGCCACCGAGACTGCAGTCCACCAGCTCCTCCATCCGTGCAATTTTCCAGGCAAGAACACTGGAATGGGTTGCCATTTCTGATTCCAGAGGACCTTCTGGACCCAGGGATCAAACCCACGTTTCCTACACTGAGGGCGGATTCTTTACCATTGAGCTACCAGGGAGCCATTACACGTGATAAATCGCAATCGAGTCTAAAAAGCTTAAGTAATAAGATCCCAGTGAACAACAAGCAGATAGTGTTTAATTGTTTATATATTATTGATTGATTGACTGATAGTTCGTAGGAGCCGAGGTGGGGTGCAGAGTATGAATTTTGTGGTGCATTAGGTGAAACAGAGTAAGATGGATTTCTCAGTACTGAGTAGTGCTGGAGACACTCTTCAGGATAGCAGTCAGAAATGAATGTCTGTCTCTGCAAAACCTCTCTTGCTGTGCAGATTTAGAAAGGAAAGCAAGTTTTTGCTTGCAGGCATTATGTAACTGGCCACAGCAACTGGAGGGATTTTATTGCCTGGATCTGTGAGGTGCCAAACATGAAGAGAAACGGCAGAACCTTAACAGTGGGACTGGAGATCGATTAAAACACGGAACTGAAAAGACTGGCTTAGGAGCGAGTGTGGAGGCGGGGGTCATCTCTGATTAGTGCAGCAATTCCGAGGTCAGTTACCGCCCGGGGTGAACTGTCTGGGCATCACAGGGCGTATAGACCAGAGTAAGCCCCAGAAGATGGGCAGAGTGTGTCAACAGAAGACAGTCTTCAGAGGGGCCGGGAACAGGAAAAGTGCACTAATCGCTCCTGACTACAATTCTCGTTAATAATCAGGTGAGGATAAATGGAAACCAACACAGAAAAGCATTGTTGTTAAATTTTCATGCTTTTTGTAGATAGTGGGCTGCCCTCACAGCTTAGTCGGTAAAGAGTCTGACTGCAACGCAGGAGACCTGGGTTCCATCCCTGGGTTGGGAAGATCCCCTAGAGAAGGAAATGGCTACCCACTCTGGTATCCTTGCCTGGAGAATCCCATGGACAGAGGTGCTTGGTGGGCCACAGTCTACGGGGTTGCAAGAGTCCGGCCCGACTGAGTGACCGAGGGCACAGCACGGCACTTGTAGATAGCAGATACATTTATGCGCAGGTTAAACTGTTTAGTAACCTGGGATATTATTTCATAGTCGAGGCTTCTTTCTGCCCGACTGGTTGTTGTATTAGCTTTATGTTGCTGAATGTTTGAAGAATAGCTTCGAAGCATCATTTGAAGATGGTAAAATGATGGATCTGAGTCACAGCTTTTGACAAAATTTTGATGCTTACAGTTGAAGACCCTGTAAAACAGAAGAATTGAAATTAGCCTATTAGTTGGACATGTGTTCGTACACATTAGCTCAGTACTAATGTGAATTAGGTCAGTTAATACTATCTTGTCTCTTTGTTACACTATCCTGCTATCCACATGCCAAGTCACTTCGGTCGTGTCGATTCTTTGTGACCTTATGGACCGTAGCCCTCCAGGCCCCTCTGTCCAGGGCATTCTCCAGGCATGAATTCTGGAGTGGGTTGCCAAGTCTTCCTCTGGTGGATCTTCCTGACCCAGGGATCGAACCCATGTCTCCTACATCTCCTGCATCGGCAGGCCACTTCTTCACCACCCCCTGGGAAGCCCCTGTTATCCACATAATATTGCAAAGAGGCCCTTGAATACTCTTTCCATGAAAGGGAAGAACTCATTCAAAGAACTTTTGCTACAGACATTTTCTGTGTTCTGATGACAATTGCTTGCAGTACTGTCATCCATCCATTTATCTAATATACACACCTGCACACAAACACAAGCAAATACAGGAGGCACTGCCCTGGTTTGCTCAACGTCAGACGTGCACGAAGCTCCAGCCCCTTTCCTCGGACGTTCTCAGTCTGGCGAGGTATGGGCCCTGAGGAGGGACCTGAGAGCAGAACAATGGGTCATTAAGAGCTTCAGGCAGACAGCGGCATGATCTGATTTGCACCTTTTAAATCTCCTAGGGCTCTGCAGACAGTGTCTTGTAGGGAGTCTAGAATGCAAGTGGAAGAAGCAGCTGGATGTCGTTGCTGTGGCAACGGGAGAAAGGACGGCGCCTGAAATGAGGACTGTCGGGGGAGGCGGGGGAGGGACAGGCTGCGGACGAGTGTAGACTTGACGTCCCACCTTGACTGTGGTGGTGGGTATGGCATGCGAGTGAGAAGGAAAGGTAGAAAGGTTCAAATTTAGAACATTCTTTGTAAAAAAAAAAAAAATTGAAAGTCTAATTCATGGCACTTTAATACAGGAACCAAACCAGAAGAATTTGTTGGTAAAAGGGATGACAGAATTCCTGAATTTCAAATTAAAGGATAGATGTGATATTGAAACCAGGTAATAAGATGAATTCCAGGACTGAGTACAAATAAACTGATTTGGAATCACTGGACTGTGGCTAGGATGACAGTGATAATCAGAGCTCGTTAAGCTGACGTTTCTCTTTTTCATCACCCACAACAAATTTTGGACAATCACCACCCCTGATATATTTTGAAACAAACAGGGACTTCTGTTCTTCAAGCTCCCTCAGATGCATGGATTGCAATGTGGACTTAGGAACCACCCTCCTGCTGGGGTAGGCTCCTAGAAAACTTGCTTATTGCCAGATGGAAGAGTCAAGGAGGCCTCTCTCCCTCCCTCTTTCCTCTGCTCTCCCTTAAATCCCCTTTGCCTTCCACCCACACCCTCTGAGGTGTCAGCCAGGAGAGTCACCTGCTTTGGTGATGTGTCTCATCTCTCCTCAAGCTGCCAAGACCCTTGTGTGTGTGCTGAGTCCCTTCAGTCATGTCCTACTCTTTGCGACCCCATGGACTGCAGCCCACCAGGCTCCTCTGTCCTTGGGATTCTCTGGGCAAGAATACTGGAGTGGGTTGCCATGCCCTCCTCCAGGGGAGCTTCCCGACCCAGGGATCAACCCACATCTCATTACATCTCCCGCATTGCAGGCAGATTCGTTACCACTAGCACCACCTGGGAAGCTTGCCACGACCCTTGCTTGGGTCCATAAAACATGATGAATACGAAGCATCATTTACAGGTGGCAGCAGTAAGAAGCCCCACAGAATTACAAAGTACCAATCCAGGATTTTGATAAATCAGCTCCAATCTTCTTGTTAAGAAAGCAATAAATACCTTCATGCTTGAAACGACAGTGGGTAGGATTTTCTGTCATAAATTAATCCCTGCTGGTAGGGGGTAGTACATTCAAGTGTCAATTTAGGTTAAAAAAGAATAATACTAATAAGTGGAGGGCAGGTTAGCCATGGATATAGTTGTACGAGTCCAACTTAACTGAAATCTTAATCAACAGCATTGATATGATAAACTAGATTTTTTTAAAAGTTGTTCTTAGTTTAGAATCTCTGTTTAACAAACAACAGCTTGGCATAATGGAATAGGTCTGCCAAACACAAACTTAATCCAAAATCCACTCTCTCTATTTTAGCTTTGTGACTGTTGGCAAAGTTACTAACCATTTTATAGTTACCTAAGGTGGTTGTGTCCAACTCTTTGTGACCCCGTGACTGTACAGTTCATGGAATTCTCCAGGCCAGAATACTGGAGTGGGTAGCCTTTCCCTTCTCCGGGGAATCTTCCCAACCCAGGAATCAAAGCGGGGTCTCCTGCACTGCAGGCGAATTCTTTACCAACTGAGCCGCCAGGGAAGGTGGTTGTGAGAATGCAGTGAGAGCACCCAGGTACATGTGATGCCTGAGCTTTGAATGTGGTGAGCTGTTGGTGAACAGTCTCCAAGCATCAGATTTCTCATGACAAATCCACAGGCTTGACGTGAAAATCAAATAATGTAACACATATATTAAAAGTCTAGCAGAGAGAAAGTTCTCAAAGAATGCCCAACACCTCACCTCTAGACCAATAACAGAGCTAAACTGCTTGCCTATAAAATGTCTGGTGGAAGTGAAATGCACAGTAAAATTAAGTGTCCGTTTCTATAAGATGATGAAATAACTTGAAAATGTTGGAATCTACCTGGTTTGAAGGTCTTTGAGGTCAGGAACTGAACGTAAAAATGAGGAGGCTCTAGAAAACTGGGGGCTTCCCAGGTGGCTCCTGTGAGTAAAGAATCCTGCAAGGCAGGAGACACAGGACACACAGGTTCGATCCCTGGGCTGGGAAGATCATCTGGAGAGGACATGGCCACCCACTCCAGCATTCACGCCTGGGAAATCCCAGGGACAGAGGAGCCTGGTGGGCTCCCGTTTATGAAGCCGCAAAAGTCAGACATGACCGAGAGACTAGGCACACACATAGGGAACTAGACATTCTGTGTCCATTGGAATTAACATCTGAATAAATGTCAGATGGAGGAAGAAAGCTCTGGGCATCCATTGTAGAGACTCAAGAAGCCTGGCTGGCTGTCTAGTTCATCTTTTTGTTATGGCTCAGAAGTTTGTGCTTACCCAGCTAAGCCTCACCTTGGGTCCCCCTTCTTGGAGTGCTTCTTGGCCTTGGATCGTTAACCCTGGAGCTAACCCTGTAACCCTGTTACAGCCCCAGGCCCTGGCAGCTCTGTCTCTAACCACGGTGACCCAGCCAGGAGCCCTGGGAACCGCCGCATGCTTTCTGTTGCTCTGCTCCAGCCTGAACAGTGTTGCCCTCTTGCTCGCTTGTCCCTAGAAACTCTGCGCACCAGTAAGGTGTGACCTCTGAGAGGCAGCATCAAGATCCAGGGGACAGTTCATTGAGTTTCCTTTTCCATGGCAGGCGATCCTGGGGCAGAACCGTATCTGATCGCTGAGTAGACTGCATCGGCAGAGAGGGAAACCTCTGCCAACCCTCGCAGCAGAAGCAAGCAGCAAGCCCGGCTCTTCCAAGTCTCTGTGAGGCTGAGGCTGTTGGTACCCACTGCCTAGCTTACCCTACCCAGATGAAAACCTTCACGAAAGGAAGCTCTCTGCCCTTGATTAAAGCACTCAGATCTGCAGATACATGCTCGTTATCTCAGGAGAGCTCACGGAAGATCCCTTATGTGCTTGGTTGCTCAGTCATGTCTGACTCTTTGCCACCCCATGGACTGTAGCCTGCCAGGCCCCACTGTCCATGGGAGTGTCCAGGTAAGAACACTGGAGTGTGTTGCCGTTCCCTTCTCCAGGGGAACTTCCCAACCTAGGGACTGAACCCACGTCTCTTGCATTGAGGGCAGATTCTTCACTGTCTGAGCCACGAGGGAAGCCCAAAGCTCCCCTACTGAATTCAAATTCTCCAATAACAAAGCACATTTCTGAAGGTCCAGTTGGAGGAGCCAGCACATTTGGAGATATTTTAGCATCTTTTATTTGATGTGTTATGCTCAAGGACCCAAAGGAAGGGTGTATTAGTTAGGATTCTAAAGAAAGAAAAAAAATGTACCTTTTTCAATATCTCTGTTTTGCAGCGTATGAAACATCAGCTTTACTTGGTAGCAATAGGGGTTCATGGCCAACTTGAATTAGCACCAGGTTCATAAAAATACTAATTTGAAAAGCTATATGTAGCCCAATGTTCATAGCACATTATTTACAGCATCAAAACACGTAAACAGCCTAACTGTCCATGGATGGATGAATGGATAAAAAGATGAGGGGTATGTATACAACTGAATGCTACTCAGCCATAAAAAAATACAGTCCCAGCGTTTGGGACAACATGGATGGACCTTGAGAGTATTGTGCTAAGTGAAATAAGTCAGAAAGGCAAATATCATATGATTTCACTTACAACCAACAGAGAGAGAAAAGGAGGGGAGAAGGGGAGGGAGAGCAGAGAGGAAGTGGGGAGAGAGAGAACAAGAGAGGGAGGGAGGGAGGGAGGGAGGAGAGAGAGAGGAATTGGCTCACACGATCGCAGAGTCTGAGAAGTCCCCGTGACCTGCCATCTGCAAGCTGGAGGCCCAGGAGAGTGGGTGGTGCGATCCAGTCTGAGCCCACAGGCCTGGGAACCAGGGAAATCCCATGATGGAAAGCCCAGCCTGGGGGCAGAAGAGATGTCCCAGTTCAGCAGTGAAGCAAAGCCGGGGACCACTCCCACTGCTGCCCGACGCTCTGTTCAGCCCTCGGGACTGGATGAGCCTCGCACACACGTGCTGGGCCAGGCCATCAGCTTTACTGAGACACCCACTCAGTGCTAATGTCAGCTGTCATCCTCCCAGACACACCCAGAAGTCGTGTTTCCTCTGGCACCCCAAGGCTGGTCGAGCTGACACAAAACTGGCCGTCACCAAGAGGAACATAAAATAAGGCTAAGAATCAAATGAAGAAGTGAAATGTCAGTGGCTTGGAGTGTCCAGCTCTTGGCGACCCCATGGACTGTATCCCACCAGGTCCCTCTGTCCATGGGATTCCCCAGGCAAGAGTACTGGAGTGGGTTGCCGTTCCCTTCTCCAGGGGATCTTCCCCACCCAGGGATCGAACCTGGGTCTCCGGTATTGTAGGCAGATTCTTCACCATCTGAGCCACCAGGGACTCAGTGGTGAAGAACCCGCCTCCCAGTGCAAGAGCCTGGGTTTGATCTCTGAATCGGGAAGATCCCCTGGCGGAGGGCATGACAACCCACTCCAGTGTTCTTGTCTGGGGAATCCCATGGACAGAGGGGCCTGGTGGGCTACAGTCCATGGGGTAACAAAAGAGTTAGAAACAACTTAAAGGCTAAACAAGAACAAGAGAATCAGAGCCCTAATAACGTAGGGGAGAGGCTCTTTCTGGACTTATGCCCTTGCCTCTTGTCTGAGAGAAGCTGAGAGCGGTCCTTTAAAGTCTGGCTCCTACCAGTCTCCTCAGGACTATCGATTTCAAACTTAGGAATTCATATGGTGGAAAAGCAACTGACTTTTCTTCCTCATTTCTTTCTTTATTCACTTTCAAGTCAGATAATTGGAGTGTTTTCTTTGTAAGTTTGGGAGGAAGGACATTCAAGTGGGCCAGCTAGCTCCCTGCACCTCTGATGGGTTAGGAGCTGTACGCGTGGTTGAAGAACTTCACAGGCTGGGCCCTTGACACCTGATGGAATGCACCTTTACACCAAACATCCACATTTTCTGACCCTTCAAAGCTCTCACATTACCTTTTCTCCAAAGCTACCATATCAGAAAAACAAAGCTTGCTTCCTTTAGAAACTATATCACTTATGGGTTATTTAAGCCGTCCAAGATGGCATCTAGAAAATGATGGGGAAAAAAAGATGTGCTGTGTGGAGTCAACTCAGGCACAAAGAGCGCAGTAGCTTTAATGCTGCTGTTCGGTCGCTCAGAGGTGTCCAACTCTGCGACCCCGTGGACTGCAGCTTCATTGAGGCAACTGCATTTGTAAAGTTAAAAACCAAACCGACATGTTGAACCCTGTGTGTAAAATATTGAGTATATCCATGAGCTTCTTAGGAGATGTTTCTCTTGAAATTCCTTTCCAGTGTTTAAATAAAAATTAATTTAAGGTTTAAAAAAAAGCGCAAGCAAGACCATAGGTTTGACAGTTATTTTGTGGTGCCAACTCTGCGACCCCGTGGACTGCAGCTTCATTGAGGCAACTGCATTTGTAAAGTTAAAAACCAAACCGACATGTTGAACCCTGTGTGTAAAATATTGAGTATATCCATGAGCTTCTTAGGAGATGTTTCTCTTGAAATTCCTTTCCAGTGTTTAAATAAAAATTAATTTAAGGTTTAAAAAAAAGCGCAAGCAAGACCATAGGTTTGACAGTTATTTTGTTTTGAATTATTTTCTTGCTGGTTTTATTTTTCTTTTGCTTTGCTCCCCACAGCATGAGTGACTTAGTTCCTCCACCAGGGATCAAACCCCTGCCCTCTGCTGCGGAAGCTCAGTGCCCTGACCACTGGGCACCAGCTGAGTCCCTTCTTGCCCTCTGCGGCAGAAGCTCGGCGTCCTGACCACCGGGCACCAGGTGAGCCCCTTCTTGCTGTTTTTAATCACACATGGAGTGTAGTATTTTTAATGGAGTGAAAAGGAGAGTGTTCTTTATCAAGCTGCACCTTTTGGTGCTTGCGCATTCCTAGCATCTTTGGGGATACATATAGAGTATGATAAGTTTCGAAAATAAGGAAAGAAACTCTGAATGGCTTCTTAGGTCTTGGTCAAGAGACAGTAACTCCCTGAGCACAGGGCGAGCCCACCCACCGCTAGGTCAGCCCTTCCAGGAACGTCTCTTGTCGCCCCTCAGATGGGAGGGCCCCTGTAATTCCACACTGACCTTCAAGAAGCCGGTGAGGGGAAAACAGAAAGCACAGGGTACCTGTTGACTTAGACACAAACAAATCAGCAAAATTTTCAACCAAACTCAGGAGGAGAGAACGTGGATACATCACAGACCTTCAGTCTCATCAGAATTTAATTAAATAAATGAAATACCTCTAATATTTGAGGCTGGTGAGATAAGAAATAAGCTAGTCCCAAATACCTTCATATTGAATAATCTAATATCAATACTCGGTTTTTATCTTTCTCTGTAACACTCAATAGGGTTGATACCTCCCTGCTTCTTTTTTTTTTTTCTTTATATTTGGCTGCCTCGGGATCTTTATCGTATCAAGCAGGATCCTTGTTGTGGGGTGCAAGCTTACATGACCCATGGGATGTGTCTTGGTTCCCCAACCAGGGATGGAACCTGTGTCCCCTGCGTTGCAAAGCGACTCTTAACCGCTGGACCACCTGGGAAGACCCAACCCCTCCCTCTTTCTTGGAATGCTTTCTATGCGTGACTTCCAGGGTGTCAGGCTTTTCATTCTTACTGGGTGCTCCTATTTTGGTCTCCTGCTGATTCAGCTCAGTTCTCCAGCCTCTAAAGTTGAAGATGCACCACCATTCAGTCCTTGGACTTCTCCAAGCCTCACGCTTCCTAGTGAGCCCCCTGCACAACACCAATGTACACTGATGATTCTGGAATATCTCTAACCTCTTTGTGAACTCCAGACTTGAACTTCCAGCTGCCGACCTGACATTTCCACTTGCATTGCAAAATTACATAATTTAATTCTCTCTGAAAACACTCTTCTCCCTGTTAGGAAATGAGACCGCCATTGAAGTCAAAATCTCAGGAATACATCTTTACTCATTTCTTGGCCTCATACCCTACATTCACTCTATCAAATCTTATCAGCATGCCCTTTAAAAAATTCTAGAACTGAATTATTTATTATCACCTCCAGTGCTATTACCCTTACCAAACTGGAGTCTACTCTTGACCCCTTATGATCAGTTCTCTACTTAGAAACTAGTGTGAGCTTTTAAAATGTTAAATCTCCTGCTTCCAAGTGTACACCCTTGCTAAAAATCCAGCAATAACTTCTCATCGCACTGAGAATGAAATCCAAAGGGCTTCCTGCCTACGAGTCTCCTGTGATTTGAGCACCTGGCTCTCTCCAGCCTCGTCTCCGTGGCCCCTTAGCTGACTCAGGCCGCGTGACCTGCACATGTTCACTGAGGAGGGGGGCAACCGTGCCCCCATCACTGTGCATTGGTCTATTTTTTTTTATTGCAGTATAATTGCTTCACCGTGTGTTCCTTCTGTACAGCAAAGTGAATCAGTTGCTGGTAGACATATACCCCACCTTTTATTGGATTGCCTTCCCGTTTAGGTCACGACAGAGTACTGAGTAGGATTCCCTGAGCTATACAGAAGGGTGTCACTGCTTACCTATTTTATGCATCGTATCAGCAGTATGTATATATATATGTGTGTGTGTGCGTGTATACATGCATATTCACATCAATGCAAATCTCCCAATGCATCCCACTCACCCCTGTTCCCCTTCAGTACCCATATATCTGTTTTCTACATTTGTGTCTCCATTTGTACTTTCCAAATAAGATCATCTATTCCATTTTACTAGATTCCACATATATGTATTAATATTCGATATATTTTTCCCTTTAAGATTTACTTCACTCTATATGACAGTCTCTACGTCCATCCACATCTCCATAAATGGCATAATTTTGTTTCTATTTATGGCTGACTATTATTCTATTCTACATATGCACCAAATCTTCTTTATCCAATCGTGTTGATGGATATTTAGGTTGCTTCTACATCCTGGCTATTATAAATCATGTTCCTAGCACTCTTCTTAAATTTGCTTATTTCTCTCCTCAAATGTTCTTCTCCAGGATAGCCTCATGGCTCACTTCTTATGATCCTTTGTTTCTTCAAATTATCACTCGTAGAGAGTCCAGAGCTGTCTTTCCAGTTCTATGCTCTGCTCCATGTTGATCTTTCTCTCCCCTGCATTGTGCTATTTTTCTTCATAGTCGCCAAAATCCAGAACAAAAAAATATATAAACTGGGGATTTTCAAGAAGTTAGACATCAGGTAATAAGAAATGAACCCTGGAAGATAGAAGACAAACAAAGTCAGATATACCAGTGCCTCAGACTACTGACTACCAGCTGCGCGGCGCTGGAGTGACCATGAGGACATATCCCACGTCCAAGAGTAAAGGAGAAGACCCAGCAGGACAGTTCAGTTCAGTCCCTCAGTTGTGTTCGACTCTTTGCGACCCCATGAATCGCAGCACGCCAGGCCTCCGTGTCCATCACGAACTCCCGGAGTTCACTCAGACTCACATCCATCAAGTCAGTGATGCCATCCAGCCATCTCATCCTCTATCATCCCCTTCTCCTCCTGCCCTCAATCCCTCCCAGCATCAGAGTCTTTTCCAATGAGTCAACTCTTCTAAAGAGGCGGCCAAGGTACTGGAGTTTCAGCTTCAGCATCATTCACTCCAAAGAAATCCCAGGGCTGATCTCCTTCAGAATGGACTGGTTGGATCTCCTTGCAGTCCAGGGGACTCTCAAGAGTCTTCTCCAACACCACATTTCAAAAGCATCAATTCTTTGGTGCTCAGCCTTCTTCACAGTCCAACTCTCACATCCATACATGACCACAGGAAAAACAATAGCCTTGACTAGGCAGACGTTTGTTGGCAAAGTAATGTCTCTACTTCTCAATATGCTGTCTAGGTTGGTCATAAATTTTCTTCCAAGGAGTAAGCGTCTTTTAATTTCATGGCTGCAGCACCATCTGCAGTGATTTTGAAGCCCCCCAAAATAAAGTCTGACACTGTTTTCACTGTTTCCCCATCTATTTCCCATGAAATGATGGGACCAGATACCATGATCTTAGTTTTCTGAATGTTGAGTTTCAAGTCAATTTTTTCACTCTCTTTCACTCTCATCAAGAGGATATTTAGCTCCTCTTCACTTTCTGCCATGAGGGTGGTATCATCTGCTTATCTGAGATTATTGATATTTCTCCCAGCAATCTTTATTCCAGCTTGTGCTTCTTCCAGCCCAGCATTTCTCATGATGTACTCTGCAAAGAAGTTAAATAAGCAGAGTGACAATATACAGCTTTGACGTACTCCTTTTCCTATTTCCTATTCCTATTTCCTGTTGTTCCATGTCCAGTTCTAACTGTTGCTTCCTGATCTGCATATAGGTTTCTCAAGAAGCAGGTCAGGTGGTCTGATATTCCCATCGCCTTCAGAATTTGCCACAGTTTATTGTGATCCACACAGTCAAAGGCTTTGGCATAGTCAATGAACAGAAATAGATGTTTTTCTGGAACTCTCTTGCTTTTTTTGATGATCCAGCTGATGTTGGCAGTTTGATACCTGGTTCCTCTGCCTTGTCTTAAAAGCTAGCTTGAATGTCTGGAAGTTCATGGTTCACGTATTGCTGAAGCCTGACTTGGAGAATTTTGAGCATTACTTTACTAGCATGTGAGATGAGTGCAATTGTGCGGTAGTTTAAATATTCTTTGGCATTGCCTTTCTTTGGGATTGCAATGAAAACTGACCTTTTCCAATCCTGTGACCACTGCTGAGTTTTCCAAATTTGCTGGCGTACTGAGTGCAACACTTTCACAGCATCATCTTTCAGGATTTGAATTAGCTCAACTGGAATTTCATCACCTCCACTAGCTTTGTTCATAGTGATGCTTTCTAAGGCCCACTTGACTTCACATTCCAAGATGTCTGGTGAATGATCACACCATCGTGATTATCTGGGTCATGAAGATTTTTTTTGTACATTTCTTCTGTGTTTTCTTGCCACCTCTTCTTAATATCGTCTGCTTCTGTTAGGTCCATACCATTTCTGCCCTGTGTTGTACCCATCTTTGCATGAAATGTTCCCTTGGTATCTCTAATTTTCTTGAAGAGATCTCTAGGCTTTCCCATTCTGTTGTTTTCCTCTATTTCTTTGCATTGATCACTGAGGAAAGCTTTGTTATCTCTTCTTGCTATTCTTTGGAACTCTGCATTCAGATGCTTATATCTTTCCTTTTCTCCTTTGCTTTTTGCTTCTATTCTTTTCACAGCTATTTGTAAGGCCTCCTCAGAAAGCCATTTTGCTTTTTTGCATTTCTTTTCCATGGGGATGGTCTTGATCCCTGTCTCCTGTACAATGTCATGAACCTCCATCCATAGTTCTTCAGGCACTCTGTCTATCAGATCTAATCCCTTGATTCTATTTCTCACTTTCACTGTATAACCATAAGGGATTTGATTTAGGTCACACCTGAATGGTCTAGTGGTTTTCCCTACTCTCTTCAGCTTAAGTCTGAATTTGGCAATAAGGAGTTCATGATCTGAGCCACAGTCAGCTCCCAGTCTTGTTTTGGCTGACTATCTAGAGCTTTTCCATCTTTGGCTACAAAGAATATGATCAGTCTGATTTCAGTATTGACCATCTGGTGATGTCCATGAGTAGAGTCTTCTCTTGTGTTGTTGGAAGAGGGTGTTTGCTATGACCGTTGCATTCTCTTGGTAAACTCTGTTAGCCTTTGCCCTGCTTCATTCTGTACTCCAAGGTCAAATTTGCCTGTTACTCCAGGTATTTCTTGACTTCCTACTTTTGCATTCCAGTCCCCTATAGTGAAAATGACATCTTTGGGGGGTGTTAGTTCTAGAAGCTCTTGTAGGTCTTTGTAGAAGCGTTCAACTTCAGCTTCTTCAGCATTACCAGTTGAGGCATAGACTTGGATAACTGTGATAGTGAATGGTTTGCCTTGGAGACAAACAGCTCATCCAGTCGTTTTTGAGACTGCATCCAAGTACTGCATTTTGGACTCTTGTTGACCATGATGGCTACTCCATTTCTTCTAAGGCTACTCCATGTCTTTTTCTACTCTTCTTGCCCAGAGTAGTAGATATAACGGTCATCTGAGTTAAATTCACCCATCCAGTCCATTTTAATTCATTGATCCCTAAAATGTCGATGTTCACCTGTTTGACCACTTCCAATTTGCCTTGATTCATGGACCTAACATTCCAGGTTCCTATGCAGTATTTCTTTTTACAGCATCAGACTTTACTTCCATCACCAGTCACATCCACAACTGGGTGTTGTTTTTGCTTTGGCTCCATCCCTTCATTCTTTCTGGAGTCATTTCTCCACTGATCTCCAGCAGCATATTGGGCTCCTACTGACCTGGGGAGTTCCTCTTTCAGTGTCCTATCATTTTGCCTTTCACACTGTTCATGGGGTTTTCAAGGCAAGAATACTGAAGCGGTTTGCCATTCCCTTCTCCAGTGGACCACTCTCCACCGTGACCCATCCATCTTGAGTGGCCCTACATGGCATGGCTCAGTTTGACTGAGTTAGACAAGGATGTGGTCCATGTGATCAGACTGGTTAGTTTTCTGTGATTGTGGTTTTCAATGTCTGCTCTCAGAAGGAGAAGGGTAAGAGGCTTATGGAAACTTCCTGATATGAAAGGCTGAGGGGAAAACTGGGTCTTGTTCTGATTGGTGGGGGCATGCTCAGTAAATCTTTAATCCGAATTTCTGTTGATGGGTGGGGCTGTGTTCCCTCCCTGTTATTTGACCTGAGGCCAAACTATGGTGGAGGTGATGAGGATAATGGAGACCTCCTTCCAAAAGTCCCATGATGCACTACTACACTCAGTGCCCCCAGCCCTGTAGCAGGCCACCGCTGACCCACGCCTCCACCGGAGACTCCTGGACACTCATGGGCAAATCTGGGTCAGTCTCTTGTGGGGTCACTGCTCCTTTCTCCTGGGTCCTGGTGCCCACAAGGTCCTCTTTGTGCCCTCCTAGAGTCTGTTTCCCAGTCCTGTGTAAGTTCTGGAGGTTCTATGGTGGAGTTGATAGAGGCCTCCTCCAAGAGGGTTATGCCATACCCAGGTCTGCTGTACCCAGAGCTCCTGGCCTGCGGCAGGCCATTGCTAACCCAGACCTCCTTCAGAGATGCTCAAACACAGCTCTGTCTCAGTCTCTGGGTCCTGGTGCGCAGGTTTGTTTGAGCCCTCTGAGTGTCTCTGGTGGGAATGAGTTTGATTCTAAACACGCTTTCACCCCTCCTACTGTCCTGCTGTGGTTGGTGTGATCAGATTGGCTAGTTTTCTGTGATTGTGGTTTCAGTGTGTCTGCCTTCTGATGCCTTCTTGCAACACCTACCATCTTACTTGGGTTTCTCTTGCCTTGGATGTAGGGTGTCTCTTCACGGCTGCTCCAGCAAAGTGCAGCTACTGCTCCTTACCTTGGACGAGTCACCACTCCTGACCTTGAGCGTGGGGAAGCCCCTCTCGCCACGCTTCCTGCGCAGCCCATTGCAGCCACTGCGCTATCATAATCACAGAAAACTAGCTAATCTGATCACACTGACCACAGCCTTGTCTAACTCAATGAAACTAAGCCATGCCATGTGAGGCCACCCAAGACGGGTGGGTCACGGTAGAGAGGTCTGACAGAATGTGGTCCACTGGAGAAGGGAATGGCAAACCACTTCAAAAAGGCAAGATCTGATGCTGTAAAGAGCAGTATTGCATAGGAACCTGGAATGTTAGGTCCATGAATCAAGGCAAATTGGAAGTAGTCAAACAAGAGATGGCAAGAGTGAACATTGACATTCTAGGAATCAGCAAACTAAAATGAACTGGAACTGGTGAGTTTAACTTAGATGACCATTATATCTACTACTGTGGGCAGGAACCCCTTAAAAGAAATGAAGTAGCCATCATGGTCAACAAAAGAGTCTGAAATGGATGCAGTCTCAAAAACGACTGAATGAGCTCTGTTTGTCTCCAAGACAAACCATTCACTATCACAGTAATCCCAGTCTATGCCCCAAGCAGTAATGCTGAAGAAGCTGAAGTTGAACGGTTCTACGAAGACATACAAAAGTTTCTAGAACTAATACCCCCAAAAGATGTCATTTTCACTATAGGGGACTGGAATGCAAAAGTAAGAAGTCAAGAAATACCTGGAGTAACAGGCAAATTTGACCTTGGAGTACAGAATGAAGCAGGGCAAAGGCTAATAGAGTTTACCAAGAGAATGCAACGGTCATAGCAAACACC
>SJYC01116913.1:43-17458 GCA_006408675.1 Madoqua kirkii | reverse complement strand
AAAAAAAAAAAAAAGGAGAAGAAGAAGGCTATGACTGTAGGCATTAGTAGGTCAGAGAGTTTCCCCCACACTGCTGGTCTAGGGCAAAAGTCGCCTTCGAGGGTGGGTATGTTGATGGGAGTGGCTATGTTCTATTAAAAGTTTCTTCATGGAGACAGGCAATGGTAGTAGGCAGTATCTGATTCTGCCAGAGAGGATGAATTGGAGATAATAAGACAAAAACTGGGGTCTGATGTTTCAGGGAGATGGTTAGAAAAACTGAGCAGGCAAAGAATGCAGAGACTTGAAGGAAGCCCTTAGCACAGGCAACAGAGAGGAGGGAACCAAGTCTAAAGAGACATAGGAGATGAAAACCACAGGTCTTGTCAGCCGGTTGGATGGAGGAAAGATGAGGCTGAAGGTCTGAAGCCTGGGTCTGGCTTGGGGGACAGTTGCTCCCGCTGACTAATGGGGAACCTCGCAGACACAGTCACAGCTGCAGAGAACACAGTACTTAGGAAACCTCTATGTTCTGGCCACAAACCACAGCGCTGACCAAAATCCTCACCTCCATCCAGGACTAGCTCCATAATTTCCGGGACTCACTGCCAAGTAAGTGAACTTGTGGGACTTCTTGTTCAAAATTGTTAAACGTCTCAAACAATACCCCAGAGCATTCAAGCAAGGAGCCTTTCTAAGTGCTGGACGAGGTGCGACCACACAGGTCAGAAGACCATAAATCTGACTGTACCTCCGCCTCCAGCCTGGCCGCTGGCAGGGGCAGGTTAGCTACTGGACTTCCAGAAGCAGGCTACACTTACACAAAATGGAACCTCTTTGCCTTCTTCTTCTTCTTTTTTTTTTTTTTTTTGACTAATGGTTTTCAACAGTGCTTTACCATATCAATAACTTAAGGAACTTCTTTTTACTGGGGTCCTAACTTTTTAGCCTGCCTCAACAGCCCATTTTTTGCAGTCTCCCAATCTGTGACATAGAATAAATAGCTGTCCTTCAAAGATGTTTTCTCTTTAACAGAGCTTCTTTTTTTCCTTTCCTCCAACTCACAGCTCAGACCACTGCAGCGTGTCAGGGTGCATTCTCCAGGATGATTGGAAAAGCCCCTGGAAGGTGAGTTTCTCCAGTGCCTCAAGCTGACAAGTGCATTTGGGGAGCTGGTTTGAAAGTGAACACAAGTTCCAAAGCCTTAGGCAGCAAGCTGTACCCCAAGGCTGCTCTTCTCTTGGGGACCTGTGGATGCCTTAGCTGGCTAACCTTCGAAGAGAATTTTGTGTGGTCAGTGGGGGAGGTTTTCCTCTCACCAGGAGTCCAGAGCCACATCCTGTCCGTCCAGCTCACCACAGTTGTTTTCTGACCTTAATCGACTCACTTAACTTCACTTAGTACCTCTGCCTCTGGTGACATAGGGCGTCTGGATCTTCAAGATCCAAAATTCACTTTTCTATTAATTTTGCTGTCATTCCACAAAGCTCCCTAGGCCCTAGCATGTCAGAATATTCAATAATGAACATTTCATAAGAAAGAACAAATTAAAATTTCATCTTCAGCAATTGCAGTGATTACATACACATATTTTTTGGATTTAGATTTTCATGTATTTTTTAGTCATGACAACTATTATAACCAAATATCCGAATTGCTCTATCATAAAGGCTTTTGACAATTGTGAAGCATTTCCATATTTTCCATGTATGAAAATATTCTTATACATCTTCTTTGTGAAACCAAAACAGCTTTGATATTTAACTTCACATATTAAGATTTTAGAGAAATTAAAATATTTTGGCTCATTCACAAATAAAATGTATTATAAATTATTATTCACTTGCTCTTTACCTCAACTTTTTATTTTTTCATATTTATTTGATTACATTTGAAAATGTATGTAATTTATAAATAAATAATATTTAGAAATCAGAGGTAAATGCTGAGAAATTTCTATTGACTGCTGTGTTCTAAACTATATATATTGTGATCTGCATAATTACCTATCATTGATATTTAGGAGATATTCCAAAACTGGGCTGGTACTTTGTTCTAAATGAGCTCTGAGTTGTTCTTTTCTTTTCCCTTCATCTCTGAGTTTATTATTTTTAACAATTCATTGTTATCCCAGGTTATCCCAAGGAAAGAAAGTTAATCTTTCTTTAGAGAGGTAGGCGGTCTTCTGGTTTTGCAAAAAAGAGTTTAATTTAGAGACCCAGGCCAGAACTAGTGTTAAACTGCTTTGTGCTTCAAAACTCAGTGAAATGTGGGTAACTCTTTATCTTTTCTTATAAAACATAGGTTAACAGAGCTATTTCATATTTAATTTAATCATTTCTAAGGCATTTCCCAGGTAGCTCAGTGGGTAAAGAATCAGCCTGAGGGAGACCCAGGTTCGATCCTTGGGTTGGGAAGATCCCCTGGAGAAGGGCATAGCAACCCACTCTGGTATTCTTACCTGGAAAATTCCATGGACAGAGGAGCCTGGCAGGCTACAGTCCATGGAGCCACAGAGTCGGACACAACTTAGCAACTAAACACTTTCTACACTCCATCTGACAAGCTTATCTTTGAAGGTTCAGCTGACTTACAGCCTCTTTAGTGAAAACATTTGTGGTTATTCTGGAATATTTACACACAACTACGTCACAGGCTGTTATCCGAAGGTTTAAAATCTTATCTTCTCTGCTGGAATATGAGTTCTACACACAGTTTTGTTTTGTTTATTAATTCACCTCCACATGCCCAGTGCTTAGAACAGGTCAGCTCATTGTTGATAAATGTCTGAAAAATTCCAGAATGAATGACAGAAAGAAAGGAAGAAAGAAGGAAGGGAAGAAAGAAAGAGAAAGGAAGGAAGCAAGGGAAAGCTTGATTAAATGAATGGATAAATGCATAAACAAATGGTATATAAAGGAGAAGTGGCTATTAGAGCTATTGGGAGACAGCAACACATTTCTCGTTCAGTATTCTCTGTTAGGCAATCAGGAGACTCAGTCCTGAGCACTGGATGGAGAGGAAACTCAAAGGTTCGTAGCTGGAGCCAAATGTAGCCGGTAGCAAAAAAAAAAAAAAAAAATAGCACTAACCCAGAGCTGGGCAGATAATCGAAACAGAGCTTCCAGTTCAAAGAGCATAAACCTGAAAGTCGGAATCCAAGTGAAAATCAAAGGAAGGAAGGAATGCTAGAGCGAAGGAAAGAGACGGAATCAAGAGAAATCCCAAAGGAGAGGGAGCATTATGACCAGCATCCTCTATGTGCTAGTGATGTCGAACACGGTCGAAGCGACGTAGCACCCAGCACCGTGTCCTCGGCATCCGCAGTGACTCAGAGTCGGACCCTGGAAGTTCGAGCTCCTGCGTTCATACTGCTGCCCACCAGGTGCCTTTCTCTGATGCTGACACTTTTCTCATTTGCAAACCAGGGATGACAGTCTAGCTCCTCGAAGGCTGATGTGAGAAATTAACTAAAACGTGTCTGTAAAGCATTTAGCATCATTCCAACATACAACCAGGGATAAATGTTAGCTACTGTTATTAGGAGGCCCTGATTCATTTGGACAGATGAGGTAAAGTAAGAGAATACAATATCTGTATGGGTCTTGGTGGCTCAGACGGTAAAGAATCTACCTGCAACATGGGAAACCCAAGTTTGATCCCTGGGTCAGAAAGATGCCCTGGAGAAGGGAATGGCAACCCACTCCAGGTATTCTTGCCTGGAGAATTCCATGGGCAAAGGCTACAATCAATGGGGTCTCAAGGAGTTGAACATGACTGAGCAACTAAGACTTCCATGGGTCTTGGATGCAGTGACAGTATTTTTTTAAGCTTTTTATTTTATGTTGGAATATAGCTGATTAACATTGTTGTGACCGTTTCAGGTGCTCAGGAGAGAGACTCAGCCATACATACACAGCTATGCACTCTCTCCCAAACGCCCCTCCCACCCGGGCTGCCAGATAACAGCAAGCAGAGTTCCCGCGCCATAGAGTAGGTCCTTGTAGGGTGACAGTATTTATCAGTTGCTTAGACCAGACCTCATTATGCATGTTGTCTTGGTAACTAACGTGCTCTTTCACTAGCATAGACTGTCTTAGAACGTATTTAGCATATCCAAATCAGAAATAATTTTTGAAACACAAAATAAAAGATGTAAATTATAAAGAAAAATATGTTTAAATCACACTGGGTAAACAGTTTAAATTTCTGAACAGAAGACAAACTTTATATTTCTGAACAGAAGACCAAAAAAAAAAAAAAAAAAAAGAAAAACTACACTAGTAATTAAAAAGTGCAGATAAAATACAATGGTGATTTTGCTTCTATAATAAGACAGAGGCGGTTATAGTGCAAACCTCCCGCAGGGACCAGGTAGAAAAGTTGAACACATTGTAAAGAGTTTAAATTAGACACAGTGGGAAGAGAGAGGGATAAATTAAGAGGTTGGGATTAACATGTAAGCACTACTGTATATAAAATAGATAATCAACAAGGATCCACTCTATAGCACAGGAAACTATACTCAATATTTAGTAATAATCTATAAGGGAAAGTAATCTGAAAATATGTATAGATATATAACTGAATCACTTTGTTGTACACTTGAAACTAATACAACATTGTAAATCAATTATACTTCAACTAAAAAAAATTTAAAATTAGACAAGAGCTTCCTTGGCGATCTAGCGGTTAAGGCTCTGCACTTTCAGCACGGGGAGCACAGGCTCAATCCCTGGCTGGGAACTAAGATCGCAAGGCTGCCTGGGGCACCAAGAACTTTTTAAAAAGTTAGACAGAGTGTGTTCTATTACAATGACAAGCTAGAAATTAGTAGCAGAAAGATAACTAGAGAATACCTAGATATTGAAAAATTAGACAATATTTTCCTAATAACCTATGGCTCAAATAATTAAATAAAATGTAGATGATATCAATGAGAATTAAAATATGGCTTATCAAAGCACTGAGAAGTATATAGCATTGATGAAAACATTAGAAAAGGAAAAAGTACATATAATGAATGATTTTAATTGATCTAAGTACCCATTTTTTAGACACTTGAAAAAAGTGAGAGAAAGGAAATACATATAAAAGCAAGAAGAAATGAAAGGCAAACTGTAGAGCAAATTAACAAGACCAAATGCCATGGTCTTTAAAAAGCCTTACAAAAGCCGTAAATCCGTGCTGACTGGCATTTTTAAAAGAAAGGTGAAAATAAGTAATGCCAGGAATGAAGACGAAGTCATCACTACAGATATTTATTCCAGGTGGGCATTTACCCTTCAAGACCAAAGGAATCCACATGAATGGAATAAAGGAAAAGCAATTATGTGATCGTTTCAGTAAAGACAGAAAAGGTATTTGATAGAGTTCAACATCTATTCAAAATTACTTTTCCCAACTAGGAATAAAAGGGAATTTCATTAAACTTATTAAAAAAAAAACAACAACCAGCTTTATTTTCATGGAGAAATATTAAAAGCTTTTCTCCTTGGATCTTGAATGAGGCAATGATGTTAAATCGTTTTCTTAAATCGGAGTAAAAAAATCAGAATCACATTTAGGTTAAAATGCAATATGGCTGAACCTAGAGATTGTCATACTGAGTGAAGTAAATCAGTGAAGACAAATCCCAAATGATATCATTTATATGTGGAATCTTTAAAAATGGTACAAATGAACCTATTTACAAAACAGAAACAGAGCCATCGGCATAGGAAACAAACCTTCAACTGGGGGGAGGGAGGTGGAGGAATAAATTGGGAGATTGGGATACACGTTACTGTAACTAATAAGGACCCACTATATAGCACAAGGAACTCCACTCAGTACCCTGTAATGGTCTATATGGGAAATGAATCTTAAAAAGAGTGGATATATGTGAATGTATAACTGATGCGCTTTGCTTACACCTGAAACACACCAATAAAAATTAATTCTAAAAATGGAAGCTAAAAATAACCCGTCTTAAAAAAATTCAACTTATTCATGAAAGAAAGTAGTCATTTTTGAAAATGCATGTCGATGCCTAGCATCTGAAGCATCCTTTTTCTAGGAGGAGGGAGGAAGAGAGAAAAAAACAAAAGATCACTGGCTCTCTCTCAACCATTTTTCTTTTTTTTCTATTTTTTTTTTTAATATGAAAAAGCATTTTAAAGACAGAAAATCGTAAGCAGTTCCAGAGGCTCACGTTAACACGTAGGTGCTACTGGTGTGAAAGAAAGGAGGACATGGCAGAAAGCCAGACAAGCTGGGTGATTGATGGAGGTGCAGGGGAGAGGCGAGCAGGGCTGGGAAATGAAACACTTGCAGCCTGCGGAGTCTGGTTTCGAAAGTCCCTATATTTTACATTTTGCTTCTATTTTATTTTCTATTATGGTGTCATAAATGCTCCTAAATCCTGCTACAAATTAGATCATTTGCTTTTCACTGAGTCAGAAACAGCTGTTATCTCTTTTGACTAGGATGAGAAAGTATCAAACTGCAGAAATAAAATGGACTGAAATAAGTCGATGGGGGCTTCCCTGGCAGTCCGGTGGTTGGGAATTTGCCCTCCAACCAGGGCTTGGGAGGTAGTGGTGTTGAGGAGTTAGAGGTGTGTGCAGGTTCAATCCTTGGTCAGGGAACTAAGATCCCACATGCATCATGGCCAGAAAAATAGAACATAAACAGTTCAATAAAGGCTTAAAAAAAATGGTCCGCATCAAAAAAAATCTTTAAAAAGAATAAAATAAAGTAATGGATGGTCCATGGTTTCTTACACAGTCCTCCCAAAATGAAAGCCAACATTTCTCCCTATTGAGGACCATTGTCACAAGAGGACAGTCAGCTGCAGCCTGGATTTAATAGAAATATGTGAACGTAAATAAGAACAGCTCAAGGCAGGGGGAGCCCAGCACTCACGGCCAGATTTAAATTGCTGTTTTCAGTTATCATGACCTGTCTTACGATGATCATTCATAAACTTTCTTATTCCAACTAAGTTTAATATTTGGGCTTGAAGTAAGTGAGATGAATCCTACTCTGCTGTGCAGATTACAAGTTAACACAAACATCTAATTTTCCCCAGTAGAATCTGTATAAAAATCCCCATTTACCAGGGATTACAGCACAAATAAAAATTCCACTCGGACATAAAGTCTATGCTCCTCCTCCCTAAATGTGTTACGTTGGTTGAAACACCAGAACTGTCACTGGGACAAAATACTTAGTATGTTGCCCTTTACGCATCATCTTGGTGGAATCTTAGAGGCACAGCCAGAGAGTCTTGGCAAAATCGAGGGCTCCCGGCCGTAACAAGATCAACGGTGTAGACTATGCCATTCTGGATTCAATCACCCGTGGGCCATTAAAAGCTGGCTTTATAAAATATAAATAAATAAAACCACGAATCTGTTGGCTGAGTTTTGCCAGCGCTTCTGGTACTGAAGCCCCCCAGCCCACTCTAATCGAGGTTGTAAACCGCCTGTGATTAAACTGGTTTTCCTGTGGGAGGCAAACAAAGATACATTGAAGCTAGGCAGGTAACAGCGTCACTCTCCAG
Organism: Madoqua kirkii; assembly: GCA_006408675.1. Taxonomy (NCBI): domain Eukaryota; kingdom Metazoa; phylum Chordata; class Mammalia; order Artiodactyla; family Bovidae; genus Madoqua; species Madoqua kirkii. The sequence goes on along the minus strand of SJYC01116913.1, from coordinate 9,933 downwards.
ACTTCATGGAGCCAAATTTCGCGTCGCCAATCAATATGGAGCCGCAAGCTTGTTTTAAATGCCTTGCCACGGGAACTGGCTCGCAGCCACCAGAGCAGAGTGAGGGAGGCGGAGCTGATATGGGGTGCACAGAGGGGGAGTACGGCTTGCCTCCCTGGAGTCTGTGTTTGTATACCTTGCTAACAATCAGCATTTTAAGAGAAAGCTATACGTTTAGATTCCCCCAAGTCAGAACTCTTAGAATGTGGCTTGGATCTAGAGAGAGCACTTCTGATACGAAGCTCTTGCTTGCAGTCTTAAACCACCGCATGTGTACATCCTAAGCGTAAAGGGTCGAGACCTGAAGAGTGATTTATTAAATTTCATTATTTTTAATTTATTTTTTTGGCCACTCCACACAGCACGTGGGATGTCAATTTCCCAACCAGGGACCGAACCCGTGTCCACTGAATCCTTGCAAGGCAAGTGTGGAGTCTCAACCACTGGGCCTCCAGGGAAGCCCTGATTTACTAAATTTGGAGTATTTGGCTTGCTGATTTTAAATTTTTTTGTATTATACACTTTTGGAGCTCTGTACATTCTTGTAACTTGGAGGTATGTATGATGCTTCCTCCAGAGAGAAATCTGCTTTCAGATATAAAAATCCAAGGAAACAAAAGCTAGTTAAAACGAAGACAAATATCAAAGGGAATTCAAGTATGTAGCTTCTGAGTTCTGCCTTGAGACTTCACTTTCTTGCCACATATTTGTATTTTTTGTCCTCACAAGAATGCACAGTATTCTTGCTATTTTATAATGATTTTCCAGCAAATAAACTGAAACAGTTATTTAGATTATTTGGGTGATAGAAGGAAATATTTCTCAAAAAGGCCATTATGAGTAACAATAGGAAGTAGAGAATTCATGTATGATTATTACATTTGCAGATAATTTTATAAAGCAGAAAGCTATAAATAATCTGCCATAAATCACAGTGTTTCCTTTTTCTGCTATATGAAATGCAAATCCCTTAGTGACACAATCAAAATACACATTGGTACTTCTCATGTTGCCTTCTTTAGCCTTTTATTAAGATTCCAGCCTCTGGAAGGCTGAGCAGGTGTATCTGGGAGTCGAGTAACACGACACTTCATCTCCTTTACTTACTTGTCCTCATTCCGGACATATAAGCGTTTATTAATTTTTTTCTCCTGAGAGAACATTGTGCTTGCCAAATGCATGCAATGAATGTCCAAATCATCCCCAGGAAGTGCGTTCGTTGTTCAGATGAGGGGAGAGCAGAATGTAGTTATGTGTCAGAAGAGGCGGGAGGAGTTTCAGTGTCTTAAAAGCATGTCCGGATGTTATGAGGCTCCGGGGGCTGCCCTGCTGCTCAGACAGCATGCACTGGAAAGCTGGGCGGCGTGGCTGAGTCGGTGCGTCTCCTTCCCTCCATGATGCACAGACAGCAACACGGCCAAGACCTGCCTTCAACCCACAAGCGGGAAAGGCCGTGTGGCCCAGGCTCTGCTTCTCAGATCAGGTCTACGCATCCCTCTGCAGACAGCAAGGGGATACAGACAGGAGCGGCTCGGAAGAGGAGGACTCTGAAGCCCTTTCTGGAGTGGCAGCTTTACTAGAGGGAGGGAGAGAGGGAGAGCCAAGGACATAAAGTAAAAATTCCCGCTGCTGGACATACATCTGGAGAAAGGTTGAAAAGATACATACACCCCCGGTGTTCACTGTGGCACTGCTTACAATAGCCGAGACACAGAAGCACCTGAGTGTGCAATAAATGAACGGGCAACGAGGCAGTGAACACGCCCAATGGAATATCACTCGGCCAGAAAAACGGTGGACCAGGGCCATCCGCAGCAGCGTGGGTGGTCCTGGAGATGACATACCGAGTGAAGTAAGTCAGAAAGAGAAGACAAACACCATATGACATCTCTAAGCAGAATCTTAAAAAAAGATAGAAACAAACTTATTTGCAAAATAGAAACAGACACACAGACATAGAAAAGAAGCATGGCTATCAAAGAAGAAACTTGGGGGGAGGATTAAATTAGGCATCTGGGATTAACAGAGACACAACACTATGTATAAGATAGATAACCAACAGAGACCTGCTGAACAGCACAGGAAACCCGACTCAACAGTCTGTAATAACTTATACAGGAAGAGAATCTGAAAACGAATAGATACATGTATATGGATAACTGAATCATTTTGCTGTATCCCTGAAATTCATACAACATTATAAATAAAGTATATTCCAATGTAAGATAAAAAGTAAAAACTAAAAGAAAGTGGTCAGTTATTTAAAGATAATATTGAAGCAATACACTCGATGAAGTAATACACTAAATTCATCCAAATTTTAAGGTAATTTTAAGATAAACAAGTTTTAGAGACTTCATAGACGTGTCCGGCTTCAGCAGGATGTGTCCAGATACGTTCACTCCCATCGTGTCCAGAGCTGACAGCTTCTTCTGCTATTAGGCCTACTTGGTGGGAAAGTGTGAGAAGAAAGTCAGAGCAAGAGTCACACCAAGCTTCTGCCTTTCTCCCTGCGAGGGGTGCGAACCGGCCAAGCCCTGCTCAGAACAGACACGAATGACCAAAATGCTGTCACCAACAAGATCTGTAAAAAGAATCGAATATGATCATGTAGGGAGGAGCCCTTCATAACGGAAAGAAAGGCAGACTTTTAAAATGCATTTATGCCTATAGTTAGCAGACATTTATTGAGCATTTACTGTGGGGTAAAGCTCCGCTCGGTACGGTTCTTTTGGGGGCTGCACTGCATAGCTTGTGGGGTCTCAGCACCCCAGCCAGGCAGCAAGCCCACACCTGCAGCAGAAACGTGGAGCCCTAACAACTGGCCCATCAAAGTCCCTAGATATGTTTCTTATCTTCAGGAGCCGCCAGGCTAATAAAGACAAACAAATGATTCGGTCACTTCAATTCAGTGCAAGGAAGCCAGTGACAGTTTTCTCTGAGTTTAGAGCTGACATTTAAGGGTAGGAATTTCTGACCGTAAAGGAATAAACCACAGAACACAACCCAGGAAAGAGATTTCTGAGCAAGGAGACACTCAGAGGCACAAAGAAAGAGCACACTGTACTTTATTAGAGGGATGTCACATTTGAGGAACAGCATCTTGTGGAGTCAGCCCAAGTACGTATTTTTCTCCAGCAACATTTCGTGTGGAATAGAAGCAATAGAATTGATTTTTTTTTTTTTTTTGCAGTCGAGGCTTTACCAGGTGATTACAAAAAGGGATTTGAATGTATAAGCCAAAAAGTGATTTAATGGAAGGATCAGAGAATCAAAACCGGACGTGAGGGAATCATTGGAAGAAGGCGCATCCTAAAGTTGATGGATGGGTCTGCAGGAGGGCGGAGAATCCCCCCGGTGAGACGCTGAAGCGTCCAGAGCATACGAGGATTTGCCACATAAAAACAGAGCACCGGGACATCCTTGGTGTTCCAGTGGTTAAGAATCCACCTGCCAAGGGTCAGGGGTTTGATCCCTTGTCGCACACCGAGGGGAGTCGCAAGTGAAAACAAGTGATAGGTAGGTATCATCCCAATTTTGTAAAACTGAATGCCTGGCAGGATACACGAGCAAATGTGAATAGTTCCCGCAGGGAGCCTTAGGAGTCAGTGTGATTTTTTCTGTATTCTATATTTTCCAAATTTTCTTCGTTGAATATATATTGCTTATGTAATTCAGAGAAAATAAAAAGCAGATGTAGTGGCCCAGAAACATAAGAGTCAAACCAAAGAAGAAATTAAAAAGGACCATTCCCAGACCCAAGGAAACAGAGAGGGACCCCGGGCACCCAGGGGCACCCAGTCCGGCATCCACCTGGACTGGACTCTGGGGTAGACAGGCGGCCACCGGGACTGGACTTCCTGCGGTCTCCACCCTGCAGCCAGCCTCGGCTCGCTCACCCGGAAACACACGGGAAAACTCACACACCAATGAGAAACTCACACGCCAGCATGGGCACACACATACACACACACACGCACACACACACTCCTGAACTTCCTTTTTCTTAAGATGACAGGAAGCCGGAAATACCGTTAACACAGGCAACCACACCCAGAGCATCTCTGCATGTTTCTATGGGGATTGGGCTTGTTTCTTTTTTTTTTAATTAATTTTCACTGGAGTATATCTGCTTTACAATGTTGTGTTTCTAACAGTGATTTTGCTACATCTATGAACAGACAGTTGGGCCCCATGGAAGGCAAGAGGGGCGGAAGGGGCTGCACAGTTGCCGGCCTCTGAGCCGGGAGCTGTGTGCAGCACCAACTCCTTGAAGCTTCACAGCAACTGGGTTAGGTGATGAGAACCCCATTTTTCGTCAAGGGAATTAGTGTTCAAATACTTAATTTTCTAAACGTTGGATAGTTTCAATGCCCCTACAGGAATCTGGACACAGGGTACCCGAGTCAGTTGCTTTTTAAGTCGTATCTGACCCTGGGATCCCATGGACTCTAGCCTGCCACTCTCTTCTGTCCATGGAGTTCTCCAGGCAAGAACACTGGAGTGGGTTGCCATTTCCTTCTCCAGGGGATCTTCCCGCCCCAGGAACTGAACCCAGGTCTCCTGCACTGCAAGCAGAGCCTTTACTGTCTGGGCCATCGGTGGCTGCCCACTCCAGGAATCTTGGAGCTTCACTGGTGACTCAGCTGGTGAAGACTCCAGCCACTCTTCAGCAGAAGCTGAACTTCCTGGGAATGGCTAAGGCCCATTCAGAGTGGATTCAGACACGCAACTGGTTCTAGAATCAACTTGATCTTGTTGGATGACAAAGAACCGTCTCTGTTCTTCACAAGCCAAAGCCAACAGCACCTCCGGGATCACTCCCAGCCTGGAACAGAACCCCCCAAAAAAGGAAGAGGAGGAGTCCAGGGAGCAAGACAGGGAGGGGCAAAAGGAAGGAGAGAAAGGAGAGGAGGAAGAGAAAGGGGAGGAGGGAGAAGCAGAAATAAGAGAAAGAAAATGGAACTAGTTGGATCCTTAGAGAAGAGGCAAAAAAAAAAAAAAATCACTCTGGGACTTCCCTGGTAATCCAGTGGTTAAGAATCTGCCTTCCAAAGCAGGGGACTCAGGTTTGATTCCTGGTCAGGGAGGTAAGATCGCACATGCCTTGGGGAAATGAAGTTCACGGGCTGCAGCTAGAGAGCCCAAGTGCTCTAAAGCCCGAGCTCTGCCGCATGGAAAAGCCCACGAGCCACGAGAGACATCCCCACGCGCAGCACCCTAGAGGAAGCCCACGAGCCACGAGAGACATCCCCACGCGCAGCACCCTAGAGGAAGCCCACGAGCCACAGCGGAGACCCAGGGCAGCCAAGGGACCAAAAAGGTGAATGTGGTTTAAAAATCCCTGCTGCTAATTGCCTTCTGGATCCCTGGTAACCCTCTCTTACACAGGCAATGGAATCATTAACCCGTAGAGACACAGATCTCTCGGACAAGATAAAATCATTTCCACCACTTCGTGTAGACGTCAACTGGCTTCCGAAGGGATCAACTGTTCTCACTGACCCAAAAAAATCAGCCTCTGCCTTTGACCATATATACTGTTTAAAGTAAACCCTCCCTCTTTTTTCTAACAGTTATCATTTCTTTCTTCAGCATTTCTTTTCCCCAAATTAAGAACATAGAGTCTCTGCCAGACAAGGTACCCTCAGAAATATCCCTCCAGATGGACTCATCTGAATAAGGGATCATGGAGGGACATCCAAATTAGCTAAGAGGATAATCACCTTGGCTTTGGATTTGCAACCTTTTCTGACTCGCTGGTTTAGATGCTGTGATTTCTTTGGGGATCTGGCTTTTGCACTGGAGCTCACTGCCTTTTCCAGACTGAGTGACGAGAGGCATCAAGTGTCTCTGTGTTCCCCTTATCCTTACTGTAACCTCAGTGGATACACAGAAGAGGAAAAAGAAATTGAGGTCCCTTCTGGCAACAGACTCAGCAAGTAGTTGCGAAGGAACAGGGGTTGTGAAAACAAAACCTTTAATGTACATGCCAGTCCAGAAGTCTGCTTTCCGTTCACCAATATTTAACTTTCTTTAGTAAATCTGGGTTCTCGAAAGCCATAGTAGGTTACAGGCAGAGGTAAGGGAAATGTTTCTGAGTGTTTCATTGCCAGATCTAATGCAAGTAATCTCAGGCAGAATAGTTGGAAGGTCTTTGGACTCAGGTGGGCTTTTCAACACTGGAAGCTGGGAGTCAATGGGGAGAATTAGAAAGCAGGGACCCAGATCTGCAAGTCAGTCTTGAGACCAAGCTGTTCTCATGAATCCTTCAACTGCAATTACCGGTGGACAGGGCCACCCGCGTTACTAACATCCTGCATTAGGTGAGGCTTACTGTTCATCACAGTAGCCCCAGTACCGGCCTCCTGGGGGTGGAACCCTTGCCTCCTTGCAGTGGAAGCTCAGAGTCTTAAAACTGGATCACCAGGGAAGTCCCCACCTATGATATTCCTAACATGCGGAACAGCATCTATCATGTAGTAACAGATACTTGCTGAATGAATTGCTTACATTATCAAAGACACTTAACTACTTTTTACACATCATTGCATTTCAATTACAAACATGCAATTACCTTCCGGGGCATTGGGTCTTACTGTCCTCATTTCACAGACAAGAAGATGAGCCTCAGAAAGGTTAAACAGCTTGCCCAGCCTAGAAAAGAGCTGTTTGATTCTAAAACTCCTGTAACAACACACCATCAACTCATCTCACCCTTCAGTTCAGTTCAGTCGCTCAAGTGTGCCTGACTCTTCGCGACCCCATGAATCGCAGCAGGCCAGGCCTCCCTGTCCATCACCATCTCCTGGAGTTCACTCAGACTCACATCCATCGAGTCCATGATGCCATCCAGCCATCTCATCCTCTGTCGTCTCCTTCTCCTCCTGCCCCCAATCCCTCTCAGCATCACAGTCTTTTCCAATGAGTCAACTCTTCGCATGAGGTGGCCAAAGTCCTAGAGTTTCAGCTTTAGCATCATTCCTTCCAAAGAAATCCCAGGGCTGATCTCCTTCAGAATGGACTGGTTGGATCTCCTTGCAGTCCAAGGGACTCTCAAGAGTCTTCTCAAACCAATTATTGAGGAACTATTTATAACCATCCTAACGGCAACAAACTAGTTACCTCAAGTTATTCTAAATTAGCCTTTCAAGAAAATTAAGTATTCCTGTGCTTATTCACGCACTTAGACAAGAGATCTGTCAGTGTCTACTGCTGTGTGCCAAAGACATCACCAGGTTCTCGGAAAATGGACCAAGAAGACCTGAGTTCCTGTGCTTAGAGATCTGGAGAGACCCACGCAAAAGTGGAAAACTACAACACAGAAGGCAGAGTGGTACGGGGTGCTGGAGGATCTGAGCCCTGCTTCCACCGAAAATGGCAGACACGTGAGAAAAATTAAGAAGCACAGGGTGGGACTTCCCCGGCAGTCCAGAGGCTAAGACTCTCTGCTCCCGGTGCAGGAGGCACAGGTTTGATCCCTGGTCGGGAACCTAAGGTCCTGCCTGCTGCACAGTGTGGCCATTTTTTTTTTTTTAATAAAAAAGAAGCCCCAAGCTGAAAACACTGTGTTGGATTCTCATGCACGAAGATGGTCACAGGACAATGTCCACGTTCACCTGTTAGACGCTTAGCCTCGGTTTTATCATTTCCAGTTTTGGTAAACTGCCCGTCACCCTTCTCCTGGTTTAAAAACTCCGGGCTTCCACTGTAAAGGGTTAAAAGCTCTCTGCTAACATGCTCTGTTGTCAGGTATTTCATCTGCTAATCCTTTCATCGCTGTTGCTGGTTTTCTCTATATATCCATTACATTCATTATAAATCATGAAGCCAAAAATTAGAATCAGCCCCCACTAAAAAGCACGGAGCCATGATACGTATCACATAAAAGAGAAGCCCTCCCGTGAGTCTACTCCTGTTTATACATCCCAGGGTGTGGGGCGTCGATTTCCATGTGTGCAAGCAATTCTTGAATGACATGCCATATTCTTGACGTCCGATCGAGTCCCTTAAATCACACCAACTGCAATCTTTCCATTTCCCCCTTTCCTTTTAACCTCCCTCCTCCAACCCGACCAGAGCTTTCGGATTTTCCATCTTTAGAAGTGTCCACGTGGTATAGCTTTTAGGCTCACTTCTAAGCAAATTAAAAGTAGTTTAGGAAAAGAAACTAGCAAAAGAAAACACACACACAAATAAGTTGCAGATTTTAATGAAACAACTCACTAACCCCGGTGTAGTTTTATTTTCATTGATAGTAAAAACCAAGAAACATTTGTCTGTTTATGCTGCAGCGCACGTCTGCACGCCCTGCCTGTGAGGCCCTGTCCTGTGTGTTTACTGTCGTTGCAGTTACAGAACAAGAAAACAGCTATGGGAGTTCACATTTTTAAAAGATTGTGAAACAATTTTGAAAAATAATTGAAATATCACTATTACAGCTATCACCAAAATAAATCAGATGTTTCCATAGCTGCAACAAAAGTTCGCTGCTGTTCACCTGGTTGGCTGGAAATTCATAAATGCATTTCTAGTCAACCGTTTTCGTGGGTTAAGCGTCATATCTTTTGGTCTTTTCGTACTGTACCCACAGAAAATGGTTGAACAGAAAGAGATCAAATCAGTCAGTCTTAAAGAAAATCAACCCTGAATATTCTTTGGAAGGATTGATGCTGAAGCTGAAGCTCCAATATTTTGGCCACCTGATGGAAAGCGCCATCTCCTTGGAAAAGATCTGATGGTGGGAATGACTGAAGGCAGGAGGAGAAGGGGACGACAGAGGATGAGATGGTTGGATGGCATGACCTACTCAATGGACGTGGGTTTGAGCAAGCTCCAGGAGATAGTGAAGGACAGGCAGGCCTGGTGTGCTGCAGTCCAAGGGTCGCAGAGAGCTGGACACAGCTGAGCAACTGAACAGCACCATTGTCTGTGGGTTGCCCTGTGATTTGCAGCTGGAGCGCAAACTCTTTTACTGAAAGAAAGAAAGAAAGAAAGGGTGTGAGGAGGGAGGGAGGAATGGAGGGAAGGCAGAGAAGAAAGAACTGTAACAGAAGCACTTTGCAGTATTACCGCTTTTGCGCTTCCCCCTGGTGCCGTACCGACACACACATGCGCTCTGTTACAGCACATAGCCCACAGCTCAGTTTTCTAGGTGCCAGATATTTTTCTAAGTGCTTTTCAAACATCACAACTCAGCTACTTTATAGCTCAGGAATTGAAGGTACGGAGAAGTCAACTAACTTTCCCAAGGATGCGCAGTATAAGTGGTGGGACTGGGTTCAAAAGCAGCACTGCCCAAAACAAATGCAACAACAGATGCAATCGCATCTGCGATTCTAAGCTTCCCGGTAGCTGCATCAAAAGTAGTAGAGAGCCGTTAAATGAGTTCTCGCACATTATATTTCACCCAAAATATTGGATTGGCCAGAAAGTTTGTGTTTTACGAACTCTTCTGGCCAACCTAATATCACTTCAACATGCAATTAATTTTAAAAAGAGAGACTTCCCCATTCTTTTCTGCACACCACCAAGGCCAGTAGGTGTTTGCGTATATGGCGCGTCTCCTTGTGGACCAGCCAGCCACACCTGTGATCTCTGTGCGTGAGTATAGCAAGTGGCTGCCATCATGTGCAAGACAGTTCTAGAGTGTGGGCATTCTGTTTTCCTTTTGATGTTTGACATCAATCAATAACAGTGTCAAACGATGAACCTTGGAAAACGCAGAACATTTCCGCTGGGTTAGTGGATTTAACTTATATGCATACGCGGCAGTTCTAGATAGCAATACAGGACTTTATGTCCGTCTGGACCTCAGAAGCTGCTGCGTGCCCACAGCTGAGCTGTAAGTG
>SJYC01116912.1:0-26888 GCA_006408675.1 Madoqua kirkii | reverse complement strand
TCCTCCATCCCCTGCACCTGCCCATTTCCTTCTGCTGGGTGTGCAGCCCTCTCTGCCCCAGGCTCCTCTTCCAAGGGACCCTTCTTTCTTTGTGTGAGTTCCCAGTGCAGAAGGTCTTCTTAAAGCTCCAAAGTGGTTTTTCATTGTTTAGTTGCTAAATCATATCTAACTCTGTGTGACCCCACAGATCAGCACACCAGGCTTCCCTTTCTCTGTCTCCTGGAGTTTGTGCAAACTCACTTCCATCGAGTTGGTGATGCCATCCAACCATCTCATCCTCTGTTATACCTTCAGTCTTTCCCAGCATCAGGGTCTTTTCCAATAAGTCACTTTTTCGCATCAGGTGGCCAAAGAATTGGAGCTTCAGCTTCAGCATCAGTCCTTCCAATGAATATTCAGGGTTGATTTCCTTTAGGATGGACTAGTTGGATTTCCTTGCAGTCCAAGGGACTCTCAAGGGTTTTCTCCAGCACCACAGTTCAAAAGCATCAATTCTCTGGCACTCAGCCTTCTTTATGGTCCAGCTCTCACATCCATACCTGACTACTGGAAAAACCAGACCTTTGTTGGCAAAGTGATGTCTCTGCTTTTTAATATGCTATCTCGGTTTGTCATAGCTTTTCTTCCAAGGAGGAAGCACCTTTTAATTTCGTGGCTGCAGTCATGGTCTGCAGTGATTTTGGAGCCCAAGAAGTCTGTCACTATTTCCACTTTTTCCCCATCTATTTTCCATAAACTGATGGAAAGTCCTCTGCTTAATGCTGTTTTCCATCTGCTGTGATCTGGTGCTTCTCTGGTCAAGGAGATGCAGCGTCCTGGAGCCAAAGTTGCAGAACTGGGGGTGTTCCAGGCCCCAGATGGTGTGCAGGGGGGCGGGGCCCGTTCCAGGTGGGGGGCCGTTCCAGGGGGGCGGCTGTGCCAGGCCACACTTTCTGGATGGCTGCTACTGGGCACTTTTTTAAAAGCCATTTTAAAACATATTAAGGTTTAATAATGTTAACCTTTATTTGACGTAATTGCTTGAACGCCTATGGATTCACATAAAATACCAGTTTGGCTTTGTCAGTGTTCCTTCTAGTAATAATTCCATTGTAGAAGGATTACCCCTGTGCACTGTATCCCCGATGCTTTACCTGCTTTTACTGATGTTCCTGAACATTCTTCAGGATCACCAGTGGGTAGCTATGTGGGCATTCCCCACTTCCCTCTCCCATATGAAACTGGATCAAAGGAGCTCTTGCTGCTGCTGCTAAGTTGCTTCAATCGTGTCTGACTCTGCGCGACCCCACAGACGGCAGCCCATTGCGCCCAACATCCCTGGGATTCTCCAAGCAAGAGCACTGGAGTGGGTTGCCATTTCCTTCTCCAGTGCATGAAAGTGAAAAGTGAAAGTGAAGTCGCTCAGTCATGTCTGACTCAGTGACCTCATGGACTGCAGCCCACCAGGCTCCTCCATCCATGGGAGTTTTCAAGCAAGAGCACTGGAGTGGGGCGCCATTGCCTTCTCCGAAAGGAGCTCTTAGGCAGCCCTAAAAAATAAAAAATAATCATCCAAGAGCAGCACAGTGTGAGGGCGAGGGGAAAGAGGAAGCCCGCCCCCCTTTGCCTCCAGGTGGAGAGTTCCTGGCGGGAGGTCATGGGCAAATGACGGTGGGAAGTCTCAGCTCTGGACACAAGCTGGGAACACCCTCATCCCCCCAATCTTGTGATGTCCTAAGTCACCCAAGGGCAACTTCTACCCAAAACAGACAACAGTGTCCCCAAGTACTGCCTCATCCGTTCCTTAACAATGGACTCCAGCCTGGGGAGGGGGAGTGTTATTGCTGTTTAGTTGCTAAATCGTGTCCGACTCTCTACAACCGCACGGACTGTAGCCCGCTAGGCTCCTCTGTCCAGGAGATTTCTCAGGCAAGAATACTGGAGTGGTTTGCCAGTTCCTCCTCCAGGGGATCTTCCTGAACCAGGGGTCGAACCTGCATTGGCAAGCGGATTCTTTACCACGGAGCCACCACCGGTGAACCCCTAGCCCAGGAGTGGCTCAACTCCATTTTAACTGAAGGAACTGCCTCCGAGGCTCTGCATCTTCAGATTCTGTCTCAAGCTCCTTTGCTGCTTCTTTAGAGGGAGGCAGGAGGCAGAGGGAGAAGACAGGTCCAGTGGCTGTCAACGATTAATGTCTACAAAATTTCGTCTACCATGCCCACCTCCAACCACCTCGTGCTGAAGCAGGAGGGAAGGGCGCAGGGCACACAACCTTGGAAAGAATGACGTAGCTCAAGGGCACAGCACAAACTGGTTAGAACCAAATGGGCCCAAGACTGCAGACAAGTCAACATGACTGACCTTGGTCTTCAGTATACACTGATTATGACACAGAGCAAGCTAATGACACATCAGAGCTGTCGTGACAGTTCCCAGATGGACCATCAAAGACCAAAAAAGTGGTCAGCAGCCTAGCACTGGAAATCCCTGCCCCTTCCCCTGAAACAGGTGGACTAATCCTCCCACTCATGAGCCTATGAAATCGCCCAGCCCATAGTAGCTAACCACACCACACTTCGAGGCTGCCCTCACCCTCTGTGACAGCCCACACTCTTTCTGAATAAACCCGCTGCTTACTTATCACTTTGTCTCTGACTGAATTTTTTCTGTGATGAGACATCAAGAACCTGAGCTTCATTTGGTCCTGTAACCAGGTCTGTGATCTCAGTTGGAAGACCAAGGGTTTTGGCTGGGTTCAAATCCTGACCCCGTGGGTTCACGTCCTAATCTGAGATAAATGGTTTCATTCCTGTGTACAAACAACCCAACTTGTCTGCAGAATAGCCAGTCTTTTCCATGCAAATTTATGCATGTTTTATTCCTAAACCTCTTATGTGTAAGACAACAAATTAAGCAGAAAGAATATGAAAAGTTGGAGTCAGTGTCAAATCTTGATCCTCACCTGACCTTTAAGGAGCCAGATAATGAGGACCAGCTACCTGAGTTCCTTGTCTCTCAGTTTCTATATCCATTAAGTGGGTAGAGTAATGTGTGCCCTGTTGATGTGGGCATGGTAAGATTCAAAGAAGGCAATACAAATTTCACATGAGTGTGGGTCTCCTTCTGCTGCAGAGACCAGTGCACTTGCCAGTAGTGAGAGAGGAGGGAAGGGGGCAGGTTACAGCCTTTAAAAGAATGAGATAGCCTGAGGGCATGACGTAAAGTGATTGGAACCAAGCAGGTCCAAGATGGTGGGCAGTTGACATCCGCTAGACCTTAGGTCAGTATACATTCATTGTAACACATCAGCTGGCTAATACACCCACCAGCACCAACCATCAGAGATCAAAAAGTGGGTGGTGGCCCAATTCCTGGAAATCCTTGCCCCTTCCCTGAAGTAACTAGAATAATCCTCCCACTCATCAGCCTATGAAATTACTCAGTGCATGAAAACGAACGGTGCCATATTTCAAGGACTCTTCTTGCATTCTGAGATGGACTATATGTCTCTAAATAAATCATGTTCTTACCTATCACTTTGTCTCTCACTGAGTTCTTTCTGTGATGAAACATCAAGAACCTGGGCTTCATTATGGCCTGAAATTAGATGTGTAACCTCAGTTAAAAGACCAGTTGAAAAAGATTTGGGTTCAAGTCCCAAATCTTGTTACACGGTTACATGGTTTCAGCAGCACCATGAAATTTATGGAGTTCAAGTCAACCAGTTTGTATCACAAAGTGTACAATGGGGGACTGACTGATTTTTCAGAACCTATAACCTCTAGACTGATTTCAGTTCAGTTCAGTTCAGTTCAGTTCAGTTGCTCAGTCATGTCCGACTCTGCGATCCCATGAATTGCATCATGCCAGGCCTCCTTGTCCATCACCATCTCCCGGAGTTCACCCAAACCATGTCCATCGAGTTGGTGATGCCATCCAGCCATCTCATCCTTTGTCGTCCCCTTCTCCTCCTGCCCCCAATCCCTCCAGCATCAGAGTCTTTTCCAATGAGTCAACTCTTTGCATGAGGTGGCCAAAGTACTGGAATTTCAGCTTTAATATCGTTCCTTCCAAAGAACACCCAGGGCTGCTCTCCTTTAGAATGGACAAGTTGGATCTCCTTGCAGTCCAAGGGACTCTCAAGAGTCTTCTCCAACACAACAGTTCAAAAGCATCAATTCTTCGGTGCTCAGCTTTCTTCATAGTGCAACTCTCACATCCATACATGACCACAGGAAAAACCATAGCCTTGACTAGATGGACCTTTGTTGGTAAAGTAATGTCTCTGCTTTTGAATATACTATCTAGGTTGGTCATAACTTTTCTTCCAAGGAGTAAGCATCTTTTAATTTCATGGCTGCAATCACCATCTGCAGTGATTTTGGAGCCCCAAAAAATAAAGTCTGACACTGTTTCCACTGTTTCCCCATCTATTTGCCATGAAGTGATGGGACCACATGCCATGATCTTCGCTTTCTGAATGATGAGCTTTAAACCAACTTTTTCACTCTCCTCTTTCACTTTCATCAAGAGGCTTTTTAGTTCCTCTTCACTTCCTGCCATAAGGATGGTGTCATCTGCATATCTGAGTACGTAAAATAAAAATGCATTTTATAGAAGTTCTTTTCCTTTGATAAAGAGGTACCTCTGGAAGATAAAGGGTGAAGTCTCAACACAAGTGTATTACATTGACATTAAAATCTATCTCTGAGTGAATTTCTCCTCCATTATTTTGTTTAACCTTCACAAAACCAAGCAAGTCTAATGGTATATGCTATGGTTATAGATTAATAGTAAAACAGAGTAGAGCCAGTGTTTCAGCCAATTAGGAAGTCCCCCGTGGTCTAATCCACCCCACTCACCGTTAAGCGTTTGATATTTGTCTGAAAGCCGGGAAAACTGGAAAAATCAGATCTTCTTGTTACGAAAGAGCGTGTGGGATCAGGCTGCTCACTGCTCAAAAGCCGATAAACAGACCAGGCTGATGGGAAAGGAAAGTTCACTTTCTTTCAGAGGCTGGCAACTGGGCGGGGCCGGGGGCGGGTCAAGGAAACCCATCCAAAGGCCACTCCCCTTCCACCAGGAACCGCAGGGCAGGAGCTCTCAGGGAGAGAAAGCCGGGAAGGGGGTGCTACGCGGAAGCAGCGCAGTCACGCCTCGCAGTCCTCTTCAACTGGCCTTCAGGGGTCTGGCCAGCATCATCTCGGCTGTTTTAGGTACAGTTAACCTGCACTTCCAGGGCGCACTTACTCCCGTTGCTTTGCAGTCGATTCTTGGAGCCGTGGCAGCTCGTGTCCCAGGCAGTCTGGTCGTGGTGCAGTTCACTTCTCCAGCTGGGGTTTTAGTGTCTGTAAGGCAGCGCGCAGGATATGGCTCAGAATATCATCCGCAGCCCTCAAGAAAGAGCTAACGGTCCGCGACTGTGCTTAATGCCCTCGTTACTATTAGTCTCCTGACTGCTTTTCTCTGTTTCAGCATCTCTCACTTCTCTGATTAAACCTATTCTTTGACGAAAGCTTCCCGCAGGCATAAGGCAGGCATGGTGTGGGGGCAAGGACCATAGGGTCCGCTCCGTTTAACCTCTTCCTTTCATTCTTTCCTTCAGTCTAGGTCAGTGGTTTCCAAACTTTGGATTCAAGGGATTACGACGCACTCTCTTGTTTTGTTATGGTTACTGTTACTATTTTGTCTCGTGTGTGTGTGTGTGTGTGACGTTTGGTCCCATAGTGCACCACGGAGGATCTTAGCTCCTTGACCAGGGATCAAACCCACGGCCCCTACGCTGGGAGCACAGTCTTAACCACCAGGGAACCCACACAGCTGTTTGATTGCTGTTGTTTCTCGTAAGCAAATTCAAGTAAGTCACACTTTACAGAACTTCAAAGATGTTTATTCGTGTATCTTGACATGGGCGAGCCATAGGCTTCAGGACCTAAAATGGCTTTATAAACTGCAGATCGACCCCAGCACCCCCAGTAAGACCACTTACTCTTGCCACTGCTGTTTCCTTCAGCTGAGCACTCCGACAGCTGAAACTGACAGCTAACGGTTACCAGGAACTGCCCCTATGCCAGTCATGACAATAGGCATCTTTTGTTGATTACCTCTGATCCATCCCACAGAAAAAGGTGGGTGTAACTATCACCATTTACAGAAGAAGAAACAGGTTTCAGCCAAGGAGAGCAACATCCTGAGGTCCCGTGGCTAGAGAGCAGTGTGGTCAGAACCCAAGCCCTCACTGAGGTGTATCCCATGCAAATAGTTCTTTGCACTAGGAGGTACCACAGTTGTGATGCCCAGGTCAGAATTCTGCTAGACAGACTCGCTGGGATAACCCAGGCCATGTAAAAGGTAGGAAGGTTACACATTACTTTTGGTATGATCTCTGCTTTATCCAAAGGCTAAAAATAGTAACACGCAGGAAGTACTTTCTTCATGCAGGCATTTCTCACTCTTGATCCAATTTAGTTTTCAAGATATACTCAT
This sequence comes from Madoqua kirkii, assembly GCA_006408675.1. NCBI lineage: Eukaryota > Metazoa > Chordata > Mammalia > Artiodactyla > Bovidae > Madoqua > Madoqua kirkii. Next base: position 20,420 of record SJYC01116912.1, on the reverse strand, counting down.
GACACGGGAATTGATTCTCTATGATGTTTCATGGATGAGGCTGAGTAACGTGCCCAAGATCACCCACCCACTCAGGACAGGGGTGTAGCCCCAGCATCTTGGGCTTCGGTTACCATTACTGAGCCACCCTACACCCTAAGAAGCTAGGGCCTAGCTGCCAGGGGATCAGCCTTTGGGAGAAATGCCATCTGAAATACAGAAGTCTAAGGATCCTCTGGTTTTTCTTATTCAAGGGTACTGACTTTCAGTTGCAAATTTGTTCAAAGAAATTCTGAAGCAAAAAGCGTGAAGCATATCATTGAACAGAGAACTTCCCTGAAATCTACCCTTGGTATATTTCAAACATTGAGGACTAGGAAATAAAGTGTCTTGCTGACATGACAGCTGTGGACTGAGCAAAACCTCTTTTTGAAAGGACTCAGACAGCAACACTGACGAGCTTGAGAAAACTCTGCGAGATAGTAAGGAACAGGGAAGCCTGGTGTGCTGCAGTCCATGAGGTTGCAGAGTCAGATACGACTTAGCAACTGAGGAACAACAAAAGGCTTCCCAGGTGGCTCAGGGCTAAGGAATCTGCCTGCCAGTGCTGGAGACAAAGGAGATCAGGTTCAGTCCCGGGGTCAGGAAGATCCCCCGGAGGAGAAAATGGCAGTCCTCTCCAGCACTCTTGTCTGGATGGACCGAGGAGGCTGGTGGGCTACAGTCCACGGGGACACAAGTGAGCACCTGAGCATGCATGCGCCTCATCTTGAGGACTATGACTGTGGAGGAGCCAGACTAACTGGAAAGAATCAAAGTGTGTGAAATTCCTTAACAATTTATTGACTTAAATAATTTCATCTATGTTACACCTTAAAAAAAAAAAACACTTTATATTTAGTGCAGGGAAAAAGAAGTGTTTTGCTTTTCTTTCATCCCCTGTCTGGATTCCTGTTTAAATCCTTTTACCTTATCCCTAAATTGTCTGATAGTGAGAATTCTCAGTAACACAGTTCACTAATGTATGGTAGTTAATCCAAACCCTAGCTTTCCTCTTTTCCTGTTAAGTGATTGACTACTCTTGTTGCTATTCTATCTGCATTTTTATTTTTTGGTCACAAGGCGCATGGGATCTCAGTTCCTTGGCCAGGGAGGGAACCCACACAGCCTGCACTAGAGGGCGGAGTCTTAACCCCCGGACTACAGGGAAGCTCCCAAACCCTGATTTCCAATAATTAGAAACTGATAGAGGCTTGAACAGAAAATTAGACAGAAAGAAAGGAGTTTTTATTATGGTAGAATAAGTCACACAATGAAGCACTTTTTCTAAATCACTATGCCACAGGCCATTCCTTTTAGCCATAGGAATTCATCCTGAAAACAAAATTTCTACTTGAAATAATAAATTTGATGAAAACATGAATAAAGTAGGACCTGTCAGGGCAGAGAAGTGAGTTCTCTTGGGCAGACAGGAAATCGTAAGGACATGAGCTGTGAGGCTGAGGAGATAACAGGAACATATAAGGTTTTGAACACTTTTTATTTAATTATATCTTTTAAATGTGCCATTAACTTGTGCTAGACACTTTTCTAAGTGCTTTATAAATATTAGCTAGCTTAATCTCACAACACCCCTGATAGGTGGGTACCGGTTTGAGGTCTCCTTCTCCAGGGTGCAGTGACAGAAAGGGCTGAGCTGGGACCCAGACTAAGCTCTCTGCTCCCAAGTCTGCTCTTACCCAGCCTTGTGCTGTATTCCTGTGGCCATGCATCCTAGGGTAACTAGATAACTAGACAGCAGGTAACTAGATAACTAGAGAGCAAGGATATGGAAACAGATAACTAGACAGCAAGGACATGGGAACTAGCACGTATAGTGCTTTTGGAAAACACTATACCTTCAGTAACGCCCAACACTTTGTGACCCTGTGAACTGTAGCCCACCAGGCTCCTCTGTCTATGGGATTTTCCAGGCAAGGATACTGGAGAGGGTTGTCACAAGGATCCTGGAGTGGGTTGTCACAAGAATACTGGAGTGGGTTGTTGCTTCCTCCTCCAAGGGGTCTTCCTGACCCAGGGATTGAACTCATATCTCTGAAGTCTCCTGCATGGGCACGCAGGTTCTTTACCACTGGGGTCTTCTGGGAAGCATCAAAAAATAGAAAATTATTTGACTGGGAATCAAACCCAGGTCATGGTGGTGAAAGCACTGAATCCTAGCCACTGGACCACCAGGAACTGTGCGTACTGTGCCGAGTCTAGATGAAATCTAGCTGGGTATCCTCTCAAGGAACAAATCCTGCTAATGCAAGTTTGTGAGCTAACCCACAGTGAAGCGAAACAAAAGAAAATGTCAGAGTCTGGAACAGAGGAAGTTTGAATGTGGGGCCATGCAAGGAGATGGGTGGCTCATGCCCTAAAAATCCCCAGACTCCCCAAGCACTGAAAAAAAGGAAAATCGCTGGTTTTTTGACTGCGCTGGTTCTTGGTCGCCGCACACAGGCTTTCTCGTAACGGCAAGTGGAGGCGGGCTTCCCGCTGCGGTGGCTCCTCTCATTGTGGAGCACAGCTCGGGACCAAGGGCTTCAGGAGGCGCGGCTCACGGGCTGAGTTGCCAGTGATTCTAGGGCCAAGCGCTGCAGTCAGAGGGAAAGGGAAAGGCCAGACGCCAGAGGCAGCAGGTGACCTCCCAGATAAGGAGGCCAGAATAACTCGAAGGGTGTCCACAGCGGGTGCCTTCGGATGCCTTGGTGAAGGACCTGATGCTTACCCTAACTGGGCTGGGCAGTCGCCGTGAGCCCTCAACAGGGGAATGACATCGTTCCGGCTGTTTTCATAGGGTAACTCTCACTGCTGTACTGAAAACAGACCTCCGTGGAGCCAAAACAGGAAGAGAAGAGCCGTCAGTAGGGACTTCCCGGTTGGTCCAGGGATTAAGAATCCTCCTTGCAACTTAGAGGATGCAGGTTCAGTCTCTGAGTGGGGAACTAAGATCCCACAGGCCAGGGAACAACGAAGCTCATGTGCGTAACTACTGAGTCCACGCACCACGACTAGAGACACCGCGCACTGCAGCCGTCCCACGCGCTACAACTAAGACCCGATACAGCCAATCAATCAATAAAATGCTGCTTAAAGTAAAGAAGAGCCGTTCTTAGAATAAGGCCAATCCAATACTCAAGCGGCGATGGTGGTTTTAACCAGGGTGGTATTAAGGAGCTGGTGAGAAATCAGATTCTGAATTTATTTTGAAAAAAAAAAGGTAACAGACTTGCTGAAGAACTTGATCTGGGTAAAGAAAGAATGACTCTGTCTTGATGAAATATGTGAGCGGAACAACCATCTTCTTCAACGAGGGGAAACATAGGAGAAGCAGGTTCTCCAGGGTCCAGGAGCTCAGATTAGGACTTGCGAAGGCAAGATGCCTTTCAGACAGCCAAGTGAGTGGATGCTGCTGGTGCGAAGTACGGATTTCGTCTGTGAGTCATCAGCATGTAGATGGCATTTAAACCTCTGAGCCAGAATGAAATCATCCTGGGACGGAATATAGATAAAAAAAGGAAATGGACCCAAAACGGAAACCTGGGAAACTCCAAAACTTGCAAGAAAAAGGGAGGAACCAGAGAAACAGACAGAAAGGGAGCAGCCAGAGATGTGGAAGGATTGGGGGTGTCCTTCCAGTAGAGGGTGGCTTCTGAGGGGTTCAGCCGGGAGGAGTGGCCAGAGATGCCGCACCTGCCTTCAGAGCAGCCTGGGCTATTGGGGGCTGGCTCCTCCGTCCTTCTGAATAAACACACAGACACTTCAGGGACAACAGGGAGCCTTCAGAACAGGGAGCCGAGGGGATGGTAGAGGACTATGCGACCATCTCAGGTCAGGTTCCTTAGACTGAGCCATCAGATTGTCTACAGAATGCGCCCCTGAGACGTCAGCTTCACAGGGGATGGGGAGCCATTAAATGCTGTGAAAGACACACAAAGACCCGCGGTGACGGCTCTGCGAGCTTCTCACAGGAAATAGGGCTATTTGCTGTACTTCAGCTGAAAAGTGTCAATGTAAAAAAAAAAGTGTATATATGTATATATATTGTCTCTTATACACATCTCATTGTGGAGCACAGCTCGGGACCAAGGGCTTCAGGAGGCGCGGCTCACGGGCTGAGTTGCCAGTGATTCTAGGGCCAAGCGCTGCAGTCAGAGGGAAAGGGAAAGTCCAGACGCCAGAGGCAGCAGGTGACCTCCCAGATAAGGAGGCCAGAATAACTCGAAGGGTGTCCACAGCGGGTGCCTTCGGATGCCTTGGTGAAGGACCTGATGCTTACCCTAACTGGGCTGGGCAGTCGCCGTGAGCCCTCAACAGGGGAATGACATCGTTCCGGCTGTTTTCATAGGGTAACTCTCACTGCTGTACTGAAAACAGACCTCCGTGGAGCCAAAACAGGAAGAGAAGAGCCGTCAGTAGGGACTTCCCGGTTGGTCCAGGGATTAAGAATCCTCCTTGCAACTTAGAGGATGCAGGTTCAGTCTCTGAGTGGGGAACTAAGATCCCACAGGCCAGGGAACAACGAAGCTCATGTGCGTAACTACTGAGTCCACGCACCACGACTAGAGACACCGCGCACTGCAGCCGTCCCACGCGCCACAACTAAGACCCGATACAGCCAATCAATCAATAAAATGCTGCTTAAAGTAAAGAAGAGCCGTTCTTAGAATAAGGCCAATCCAATACTCAAGCGGCGATGGTGGTTTTAACCAGGGTGGTATTAAGGAGCTGGTGAGAAATCAGATTCTGAATTTATTTTGAAAAAAAAAAAATGGGCTTCACGGGCCTTGTTTCCAGGCAAATATAAGAAAGCTCCTCCAGGCATAAGGAAGCGTCTCTTTTCTTTTAATTGGAGGGTAACTGCTTCACAACGTTGTGTTGGCTTTTGCTGTCACTTCCGTCGCTCAGTCATGTCCAACTCTTTGTGACCCATGGAGCACAGCTCGTCAGGCTTCCCGGTCCATCACCAGCTCGCGGAGCTTGCTCAAACTCATGTCCATCGTGTCTGCTCCTGCTGTAGGACAACATGCAATCAGCCGTAAGTGTGCATATATCCCCTCCCCTGTGAGCCTCCCCCCGCCCCCCTCCAGGCCAGCGCAGAGCACGGAGCCGGGCTCCTTTTGTCCTGCAGCGGCTTCCCGTTAGCTGTCTGGTTTACACATGCGCCGTGCAGCGCTTAGTCATGCCTGACTCTTCACAACCCCGTGGACTGTCGCCCACCAGGCTCCTCTCTCCATGGGATTCTCCAGGAAAGAATACTGGAGTCGGTTGCCATGCCCTTCTCAGGGGAGCTTCCCAACCCAGGGACTGAACCCAGGTCTCCCGCATGGCAGGTGGATTCTTCACCAGCTGAGCCACCAGGGAAGCCTGCTTTTGCACAAAGGAGTACAGAGATCAATGCTGCTTTCTCAGTTCACCAGAAGGTAAAGGCTGAATAATGACGTGGTGCCATGTTTCTGGGGTGGAGGGCTTGATGAGCAGTGCGGTGAAAGAGGAGCAGGAAGAAGAGGGCGAGGAGGGCACAGGAGTCAGGAGGGCAGCTTCCCCACCTAGCAACGGGCGCACAAAGAGAGGACGGTCCGCCTGGACCCATCCATGTTTCATTGCTCAGCCATCGCTCAGCCATTGCCATTGCTCAGCCATTGCCATTGCTCAGCCGTCATGAAGAAGTGACGGGAATAATCGGTCTGTGCTGCAGACCAAGCCTTAGCCTTTGGCCTAAAAATTGCAATTCACAGTTTTGAAGCACCTAGAAGCTCCAGGCCTTCAGGAAACCAGAAATCCATCTACTTTTCACTATTGTTCAGACTCAAAGACTAAACCTATACGGGTAGGAGGAGGAAGGGTCACACAATTAGCAGAAATATGCAGGGGAGGGGATGGGACAGACAAGAAGAGGAAGTCTGAGCAAAAACGAAACTTCAAGCAAGAGAAACTACAAATTATAGACTAAACACTTGCTAAATGTATAATTATAGCTATTCAAAACTTGCAGTGTTTCACTGCTCTCAAGTTAAGTCCAAGGAGAGCCAAGAGGCATTGACTACAATCCTTCCACAGTGAGATGCTTCCAAAAAGCACAGATTTTCTCTGTAAGAGTTTTCTAGTTTTGGGTAATTTTTTTTCATTTTTCACTAATGAAAAAGAAATATGAAAGTATTTAGAAAAGAGAATCAAAGAACAAAGACCTAAATTTATACTATGCCGATTCTTACACTTCCTTCTTACAAAATTACACTGAGTGATACGTGTTCTTCTGTACCTCATTTGAGAATTCAAATCTCGCCTACTGTTTGGAATTTGTATAAAAATACACAACTTAAATATTCAATTTATTGTTGAAAATAATAATAAATTTGAAAAATTTATAATGTACACAGTAGCAATCAACAGTATCAGTAAATTGTGTGGCTTACATGGTTCCATGTAGAAATCATCAACATTAACACAGAAACCAAACATGGTTCATGCCACTCAAATCAAAGAAAACTGTGTTATTTGGTTTAATTTCTAAATACAAAAGAAAAGGTTAAAATAGGAATAGAATAAACAGGAAGATGAAAACGAATGATTCCAAACAAGTTGAACAGGAAAGATTCTAGGGGTTTCCCTGGCAGTCCAGGGTTAAGATTTCTCCTTCCAAAGCAGAGGATGCAGGTCTAACCCCTGTTCAAGGAGCTAGGATCCCACAGGCCTCCCAGCCAAAAATCTAAGACATGAACAACAGCGGCAACATTGCAGCAAATTCAATAAAAACTAAAAATGGTTCACATTAAAGAAAAATCTTTGAAGATTTGTATTTGCCTAAAACAAGCATTTCTGAGGAGGAATGTTCAGTAATCGAGGAGACCTAAGTTAAGCCAAGGTTCACTTTGCTTTGGTTTTTTTTCTCGATCACCTAGCATTTTATTTGATCCATATTTTAACTGTGTTTTATACAGAGGGCAAGGCCAATTGATATTGCTTGTTTTTCCTGTTCATCTTTTTCATGAGGAAAAGAGAAATATGGAAGGAAAGAGAGATATTTCTGGGAAGAAAGAGGATTTGGGTTGGGGAGAGGGAAGGACTTGGTTGACCTTGAGATCAGCTCAGTTCTTCCACTCAGGAGCCCCTGACCTCGGGGCTGCCCCTCAGGTTTCCTGAGACGCAGCTTCCTGAGACTGGTCTTGCTTATTTTATACACACTCTACCGTCTGTACTGATGAAATTGGTATGTCATGTGACAACGATGCCCATTCCCAGGGCTGCCGTGCGAATCAGACGGGTGAGTGTGCGGAATCCGCGTCGCAGTCGTGGAGTATCAGAGCCAGTCCTGTGGGCATTTTGTTAGCAAACAGAGAGATTCTTGTCAATTAGCAGCTCCACGAGACAAAATATTTGAAAAACAAACTCAAAACCTGGGTTATTAACATATAAAATTTTTAAGACTTTTTATTTTCTAATAGAAAATAGCCAATTAACAATGTTGTGATAGTTTTAAGGTCACCCAAGATGGATGGATCATGGTGGAGAGTTCTGACAAAACGTGGTCTGCTGGAGAAGGGAATGGCAAACTGCTTTAGTATTCTTGCCTTGAGAACCCCATGAACAGTATGAAAAGGCAAAAAGATAGGACATTGAAAGATGAACTCCCCAGGTCGGTAGGGGCCCATAAGCTACTGGAGATCAGTAGAGAAATAACTCCAGAAAGAATGAAGAGACAGAGCCTACGTGAGAACAACACCCTGCTATGGCTGTGACTGGTGATGGCAGTAGAGCCTGAAGCTGTAAGAGCAACACTGCCTAGGAACCTGGAATCTAGGTCCGTGAATCAACGCAAATTGGAAGTGGCCAAACAGGAGATGGCAAGAGGGAACACTGACATTTCAGCAATCAGTGAGCTGAAATGGACTGGAATGGGTGAATTTTATTCAGATGACCATTATATCTACTTTTGTGAGCAAGAATCCTTTAGAAGAAATGGAGTAGCCATCATAGTCAACAAAAGTCCAAAGTGCAGAACTTGGGTGCAATCTCAAAACTGACAGAATGATCTCTGTTCGTTTCCAAGGCAAACCACTTAATATCACAATAATCCAACTCTGTGTCCCAACCACTAATGCTGAAGGAGCTGAAGTTGAAGGGTTCTGTGAAGACCTACAAGATCTTCGAGAACTAACACCAAAAATAGATGTCCTTTTCATCATAGGGGGCTGGAATGCAAAAATAGGAAGTCAAGAGATACCTGGAGTAACAGGCAAGTTTGGCCTTGGAGTACAAAATGAAGCAGGGCAAAGACTAATAGAGTTTTGCCAAGAGAATGCACTGGTCATAGCAAACACCCTCTTCCAACAACACAAGAGACAACTCTACACATGGATCTCACCAGATGGTCAACACCAAAATCAGATTGATTCTATTCTTTGAAGCCAAAGATGGAGAATCTCTACACAGTCAGCAAAAACAAGACTGGGAGCTGACTGTGGCTCAGATCATGAACTCCTTATTGCCAAATTCAGACTTAAACGGAAAAAAGTAGGGAAACCACTAGACCATTCAGGTAAGACCTAGATTGAATCCCTTATAATTTTTCAGTGAAAGTGAGAAATAGATTTAAGGGACTAGATCCGATAGACAGAGTGCCTGAAGGACTGCGGACAGAGGTTCATGACATTTTACAGAAGGGAGTGATCAAGACCATCCCTAAGAAAGAGAAATGCAAAAAGCAAAATGATTGTCTGGGAAGGCTTTACAATAGTTGAGAAAAGAAGAGACACTCAAGGCAAAGGAGAAAAGGAAAGACATAAGCATCTGAACGCAGAATTGCAAACAACAGCAAGGAGAGATAAGAACGCCTTTCTCAGTGGTCAACGCAAAGAAATAGAGGAAAAGAACAGAATGGGAAAGGCTAGAGATCTCTTCAAGAAAATTAGAGATACCAAGGGAGAATTTCATGCAAAGATGGGAACAATAAAGAACAGAAATGGTCTGGACTAACAGAAGCAGAAGATACTAAGAAGAGGTAGCAAGAATACACAGAAGAACTGCACAAAAATGATCTTCATGATGCAGACAGTGTGATCACTCACCTAGAGCCAGACATCCTGGAATGTGAAGTCAAGTGGGCCTTACGAAGCATCACTACAAAGCTAATGGAGGTGACGGATTTCCAGTTGAGCTGTTTCAAATCCTCAAAGAAGATGCTGTGAAAGTGCTGCACTCAATATGCCAGCAAACTTGGAAAACTCAGCAGTGGCCACAGGACTGGAAAAGCAAGAGAGTTCCAGAAAAATGTCTCCTTCTGCTTTATTGACTATGCCAAAACCTCTGACTGTGTGGATCACAACAAACTGTGGAAAATTCTGAGAGATGGGAATACCAGACCACCAGCCCTGTCTCCTGAGAAATCTGTATATAGGTTCAGAAGCAACAGTTAGAACCAGTCATGGAACTACAGACTGGTTTCAAATCAGGAAAGGAGTACGTCAAGGCTATACAGTGTTATCATGATTATTTAACTTCTATGCAGAGTTTATTTTGAGAAAGGCTGGGCTGGCTGAAGCACAAACTGGAATCAAGATTGGCAGGAGAAATATCAATAACCTCAGATATGCAGATGACAGCACCTTTATGGCAGAAAGCAAAGAAGAACTAAAGAGCCTCCTGATGAAAGTGAAAGAGGAGAGTGAAAAAGTTGGCTTAAAACACAACATTCAGAAAACGAAACTCATGACATTGCCATCACTTCATGGCAAATAGATGGGGAAACAGTGGAAACAGTAAGAGACTATTTTTGGGGGCTCCAAAATCACTGCAGATGGTGACTGCAGCCATGAAATTAAAAGATGCTGGCTCTTTGGAAGAAAACCTATGACCAACCTGGACAGCATATTCAAAAGCAGAGACATTACTTTGCCAACAAAGGTCCGTCTAGTCAAAGCTATGGTTTTTCCAGTGGCCATGTATGGATGTGAGAATTGGACTCTAAAGAAAGCTGAGTGCTGAAGAATTGATGCTTTTGAACTGTGGTGTTGGAGAAAACTTTTGTGAGTCCCTTGGACTGCCAGCAGATCAAACCAGTCAGCACTAAAGGAAATCAGTCCTGAATATTTACTGGAAGGACTGATGCTGAAGCTGACGTTTCAGTCCTTTGGCCACCTGATGCAAAGAACTGACTCACTGGAAAAGACTCTGATGCTGGTCGAGATTGAAGGCAGGAGGAGAAGTTGATGACAGAGGATGGGATGGTTGGAGGGTATCACCGACTCAATGGACATGAGTTCAAGCAAGCTCTGGGAGTTGGTGATGGACAGGGAAGCCTGGCATGCTGCAGTCCATGGGGTCACAAAGAGTTGGGCATGACTGAGCGACTGAACTGAGCTGATTTTATAATGGAATATAGCAAATTGACAATGTTGTGATAGTTTCAGGTGGACAGCAAAGGGACTCAAGCCTATATATACATGTATCCATTCTCCCACATTACATTGAGCCAGTCCCCTGTGCTATAGAGTAGGACCCTGTTGCTTGCCCATTTTAAGTGTCACAGTGTGTACATGTACATCCCAAACTCCCTACCTAAAATTTTCAATGTATGTTTATTCTCAAAATATTAGCTTTGATTTTAAAAGGGCCTTAACTGAGTTACAATAAGTAACCTTTCGAAAAAAGCGAAGCCCTTAGTTGCTCAGTCATGTCCGACTCTTTGTGACTCTACGAAATGTAGTCTGCCAGGCTCCTCTGTCCATGGAATTCTCCAGGCAAGAGTACTGGAGTGAGCAGCCATTCCTTTCTCCGGGGGATCTTCTCAACCCAGGGACCGAATTCAGGTCTCCATACTGTGGGCAGGTTCTCTATCGTCTGAGCCACCGGGGAAGCCCAGCCGAGCCTTAGCGTGGTCGAAGCAACCCCTCCTCGTACGATCCGGTCAGATTCCCCCCGGGCTCCTGGCCCATAAGGGTCAGATTCCCCCTGGGCTCCTGGCCCCTATGGTCCAGACTCCCCCCTGGCTCCTGGCCCCTAAGGTCCAGATTCCTCCCGGGCTCCTGACCCCTATGGTCCAGATTCCCCATGGGCTCCTGGCCCCTACGGTCCAGATTCCCCCTGGGCTCCTGGCCCCTATGGTCCAGACTCCCCCCTGGCTCCTGGCCCCTAAGGTCCAGATTCCTCCCGGGCTCCTGACCCCTACGGTCCAGATTCCCCCCGGGCTCCTGACCCCTATGGTCCAGATTCCCCCCAGGCTTCTGGCCCCAGCCACTTCCTCACTGCCAGCCTCCCCTGGACTTGACCTTCCCATTTGTTTGCAGCTTAGATTGTCAACTCCAGCCCAGTGTGGTTTTGTCTCTACAGAAGATCCTGTGGATACACTTTCCAACCTTCCCATGGGTAGGCCTGTAGTTATTTTTTTTCCTCCCAGAGCCCTGGCTGAGAGGAGATTTTTCTCTGCTTTTGAGTGGGTTTTTCTATCCCTCCTCATTACTAGGAAGGTGACCCTTCGAGAGTCAGGTGAAGACACGACCAAATCAGTCTAACTTCCTACTTTGAGTTACACTCAAAGCCCTTTTCTGTGTGAGCAGACACCTCTCACGGTCCTCCACTTTGCGTCTTTTGTCAAGAAGGGTCATGCAACATCCCAAGGGTCTTTTTGGTCCTGGAAAAGACTCCTCTATTAATTAAATAAAGAGAAGGCAAACTTCTGTCATAAAATCTGAAATTATGTGTGAGACATTAAAGGAAATTGATTACAATTTTCTGTAATTGACATGCTCACTGCAAACTATGGACATTTTGAAATGGCCTGACAATACTGTTGTGCTAGCAGCAACTAAGAATGGACTTTCCTCTGCTCTGATCGAACATCTAGGCATCAGAAATTTTCATTGCTGTATGGACTTCCTTGGTGGCCCAGGGATTAAGATTTAGCCTTCCAGCTCCTGGGGTGTGGGTTCGAACCCCAGTCAGAGAGCTAAGATCCCACTTGCCTCACAGCCAAAAGCTCAAAACATTAAACAGAAGCTATATTGCATGAGATTGGTGCAAAAGTAATCATGGGTTTGCCTTGTTGAACTTTGCCATTTGATATTGGGATACTTTCTTGAATAAGTGTGGTTATACTTCATCTCAATGCCCACATCTCACTTTGCCTTTTTCTTTTCTTTTTGGCCGATGACCTATTACTTGTTGCTCATTTTCTATTTACTTCAGACTATAAAAATGATGTTAGACAAAAAGCAAAGTCAAGAATTTTCTTATTCAAGTTCAAAATGGGTCAGAAAGCAGCAGAGACAATTCGCGTCATCAGCAGCACATTTGGCCCCGGAACTGCTAAGGAGCGGACAGTGCAGTGGTGGCCCAGGGAGTTCTGCAAAAGAGACGAGAGCCTTGAAGATGAGGAGCGCAGCAACTGGCCATCGGAAGTTGATAATGACCAGCGGAGACGATCATCAAAGCTGATCCTCTTACAACCACATGAGAAGCTGCCCAAGAACTCAGCGTCGACCATTCTATGGTCATTCAGCATTTGCAGCAAATGGGAAAGGTGCAAAAGCTTGTTAAGTGGGTGTCTCAAGAGCTGACCACGAATCAGAAAAATTCTCACTTCGAAGAGTCATCTTCTCTTATTCTACACAACAATGAACCATTTCGTGATCAGACTAGGATATGAGGCAGAAGGCGAGGTTTTGTATGAGGTCACGGTCACTCTGGGGCTCTACTGCCGGTCTGATCCACCACAGCTTTCTGAGTCCTGGGAAAACCTTTTCAGCTAAAGAGGCTGCTCACCAAATGCATGAAATGCACCAAAAACTGCAACGCCTGCAGCCAACACTGGGCAACAGAAAGGGCCCAGCTCTCCACAACAATGCCCAACTGCACGTCACACAACCAACGCTTCAAAAGTCGACCGAATTGGACTAAGATGTTTTGCCTCATTCACCACATCCACCTGACCGCTTGCCAACCGACTACCAGCTCTTCCAACATCTCAAAAACATTTTGCAGGGAAAATGGCTTCCACAGCCAGCAGGAGGCAGAAAACGCTTTCCAAGAAGCTGTTGAATCCCGAAGCATGGATTTTTATGCTACAGGAATAAACAATCTTACTTCTCATTGGCAAAAATGTGTTGATTGTAGTGGTTCCTCTTTTGATTAATAAAGATACATTTGAACCTAGTTATAATGATTTAAAATTCATAGTCTGAAACCATGATAACATCTGTACCAACCTAATAACAAATTCAGTGAAGACTTTAAAAATGGTCTGCATCAAAAGAAAAAAAAAGTCTTAAAGAAAAAGAAGTCGTCATTACTACAAAATGCAGTTGCCACATGATCCAATAATCCCACTCCTGGGCATACATCCAGACAAAACTATAAGTCAAAAGGCACATTCACCTTTACGTTTAGAGAAGCTGTATGTACAATGTCCAAGACCTGGAAGTCACCTAAATCCATCAACAGAGGAATGAATAAAAAAGGTGCAATACATGTATACAATGGGCTATTACTCAGCCATAACGCAGAAGGAAATAACGCCATCTGCAGCAAAATGATAGAACTAGAGAGAATCACACCAACTCAGAAAGAGAAAGACAAATGCTGTATGTAATCACTTACACATGGAATCTAAAATATGACACAATGAACTTATCCATGAAATAGAAACAGACATAGGGAACAGATTTGTGCGTGCTGGAGATTGAGGGAAAGGAGGATGGATTTGTCCCAAGCAGATAATTGAATCATTAGAAACAAAGAAAGGAAAAGACCTAAAACTGGAACCACAGGGACAAAGAACAAAGGAAAATCTTGTTTTAAGTTAAGTTAGAAGAAAAATGCCATAAATAAGTCACTATTCCTTGGAAGGAGAGGGACACTGCTCTCCCTACAGATATTTTATTCATTCTTTGTAAGCGAACACAGCACCCCCTTAAAAGTGTTCTTAATGCACAGAAAAGAGCTAAAGTTGACAAAACTATGTTCTCAGCTTCCTTAACTTGTTTTTCTGGATTCCACCCTTGGGCTCTCCTTGGAGTCCAGTAGTCCACACCTCAGGCCACTTTGGAAGCAGCAGCTGTGCTTGAAACTCACTGTTGACACAACAGTGTGAGCTCTGGGCTGATTTCTCTTAAGGACAGCAGAGCCGTCCCTCCCCAGAGCTGCAGAAGCCGCCTGGCCTGGAGCCGCGGCCATGAGCAGCCACTCACAGGGGATCCACCAGCTCCTCCAGCAGAGAAGAGGGCCAAGGACAAGCTCGAGGAAGCCAAGAAGAGTAAGTCTCTTCCGTTCCACTTGATATGTCCGGGGCAAGAGGCACAGGTTCAGTCCCTGGGCCGGGAAGACCCCTGGGAGTAAGATACAGCAACCCACTCCAGTACTCTCGGCTGGAGAATCCCATGGACAGAGGAGCCTGGTGGGCTCCAGTCCACGGGGTCGCAGAGAGTCAGACACAACTGAGCACCTGCCTTCTCTGTCACAAAATGGGATGAGGGGAGTGCGGCAGGGTGGGTGCGCAGAGATGTCAGGGGAGAGGGAGACGCCAATGAAATCCTGCTCCCACCACGCTCCCTGGCAGAGGCTGGCCAGGGAACCACCCACGTGTCTGTGTCCCATTGCTGTGGTGGGGATGGGCTTCTCGGCTCAGATCTTTAGGACCGCTCACGAGCTAAGGGAGATGGGTAAGGGCACTGAAGTCACGGAGGCTTAAGCTTTGCCTCTGAGCCTCCTCCATGGCGCTACAGCTCAGAATCTCAGTACCGTGCCACGGTTCCGAGACGGACAACCGGGAACCCCCTGGCCGTCCCGGGCCCAGTCCTTGGTTGGGGAAGTAAGATCTCATGAGTTCTGGAGCATGGCCAAGAAGAAAAAAAAAACGAGGATGACTTCCAGACTGAATCTACTTAATAAGGAGTGAATTTCCGCAAGTGACTTACTCTCTGTAAGCTTCGGTTTCTGTTCCTGTAAAATTGTGATCGTACCAGCTCATGGCTCATTCTCCTCCCTCTCCCTCAATGTTCAAAATTTTTCGTTTGCTGTTTAGTCACCTCAGTCATGTCTGACTCCGTGTGACCCCATGGATTGTAACCCGCCAGGCTCCCCTGTCCATGGGATTCTCCAGGCAAGAACACTGCAGTGGGCTGCCATTTCTCTCTCCAGGGGGTCTTCCCAACCCAGGGATCAAACCTGCACTGGGTCTCTGGGGCTTTTGCTTCTCCTGCATTGTCAGGTGGAGTCTTTAAAACTATTTCCATTAATTCTCATTTGCTAACGTTCTTGCTATTTAGTCATGCATCTACCTAATTACATGTAGGATATCCTCATTAAACCTGTATCTCCTTCCTCTGCTCTTTGCTGTTCACAACACCCATATGAATTAGGTATTACTATTATTTCCATTCATGTATGTGGAAACTGAGAGTCCATAATTTGCCATAATATTTTTTAAAAACTAGAAAAATTCATCCAGGTCCCATGATCAAAGCATATCTTGTTTACTCCTCACACCAACCTGTTTTGCAAAAAGGGGAACATGACCCTTAGAGATATGCTGGTTGCCCAAGGTCGCACAGAGGCTAAATCGTAGAGACAGACTTGGATGGGATCTGAGTCCCCAGACACAATCTACACTGTACAAAATGTACTCGATTTTTGTAATGAATGAACTAACATTGAAGATCTCTGACCCACTCAGGTTCCCTGAGCCAAGATCTCTTTTTCACACTCCTCCATTTCCTATCACGTTGCCACTTAATCCGTCACAGAGAGGGCCATTACCTTCTTCCTAACTACACGCCCTATCCCTGCGGCAGTTAGAATCTAAGCCCTGCAGATTAGGATAGTGTCCTAAAACCACTGTTTATCTGTTCAGTTGCTCAGTCTTGTCTGACTCTTTTCGACCCCATGAATCGCAGCACGCCAGGCCTCCCTGTCCATCACCGTCTCCCGGAGTTCACTCAGACTCACGTCCATCGAGTCAGTGATGCCATCCAGCCATCTCATCCTCTGTCGTCCCCTTTTCCTCCTGCCCCCAATCCCTCCCAGCATCAGAGTCTTTTCCAGTGAGTCAACTCTTCACATGAGGTGGCCAAAGTACTGAAGTTTCAGCTTTAGCATCATTCCTTCCAAAGAAATCCCAGAGCTGATCTCCTTTAGAATGGACTGGTTGGATCTCCTTGCAGTCCAAGGGACTCTCAAGAGTCTTCTCCAACACCACAGTTCAAAAGCATCAATTCTTTGGCGCTCAGCTTTCTTCACAATCCAACTCTCACATCCATACATGATCACAGGAAAAACCATAGCCTTGACTAGACAGACCTTTGTTGGCAAAGTAATGTCTCTGCTTTTGAACATGTTATCTAATCACATGAGGTGGCCAAAGTACTGAAGTTTCAGCTTTAGCATCATTCCTTCCAAAGAAATCCCAGAGCTGATCTCCTTTAGAATGGACTGGTTGGATCTCCTTGCAGTCCAAGGGACTCTCAAGAGTCTTCTCCAACACCACAGTTCAAAAGCATCAATTCTTTGGCGCTCAGCTTTCTTCACAATCCAACTCTCACATCCATACATGATCACAGGAAAAACCATAGCCTTGACTAGACAGACCTTTGTTGGCAAAGTAATGTCTCTGCTTTTGAACATGTTATCTAGGTTGGTCATAACTTTCCTTTCAAGGAGTGAGTGTCTTTTAATTTCATGGCTGCAGTCACCATCTGCAGTGATTTTGGAGCCCCCCAAAATAAAGTCTGACACTGTTTCCACTGTTTCCCCATCTATTTCCCATGAAGTGATGGGACCGGATGCCATGATCTTTGTTTTCTGTATGGTGGGTCCTGCTTCAATATGCTGAATGAAAGACAGGCATAGGACATGCAATGAGAGAGAGACAGAGATGGAGAGAAAGAGACAGAGACAGAGAGACAGAGATGGAGAGAAAGGAAGAGAGGGAGACAGAGAGAGAGAGGGAGAGAGGGAGGCAGGGTCAGGCACCCCTTAGTCCTCGGGGGTTTTCTACTGCAGGTAAAATCATTTTCCTTTCTTAAGATAAATTGATTACCTGAGCTCTCAGCTATGTGGGCACCAACAACAAAAAGAGAAAGAGCCCCGTGGAGGAGCTGGAAAAGGAAAGGAGGGTGAGAGCGAGTGAGGCCGGCCTGGCCCACCTCTCCACCCCGGCTTCTGCGGGAGCCCAGCCAGGACTGGCCTGCTGGTGCGTGGTTAGGGTGCCACCCTTCCAGTGCAGGGGATGTGGGTTCCATCCTTGGTCAGGGAACTAAAAATAAAATTCTCTAAAAAATTTTTAATTAAAAATAAAATTTAAAAAAACATGGCCAAGGATAGCAAAATGGTATAAATACAGAGCAACTGTATAGAAAACAAAGTCGCCCAGGACCTGCTGGCTGAAACAGTGTGGAAAATCTGTTTATCTTTCATTCAAATTTCTTTACCACATTTAAACTTTCCAGAACAGAAGATGAGCTTATTTAAGACTTAATAATTATGTTACCTTTGTGTTCCCTTATAGAAGAAACAAAACAATAATAAAATACATAAACAATATTATCAATAAACAATAAGGTTCTATTACGTAGCACAGAAAACTATATTCAGTACCCTATAATAAACTAGAATGGAAAAGAATATTTTTAAAAAGAATGGATATGTGTGTATAACTGAATCACTTTCCTGTACAGCAGAAATCAATACAACATTGTAAATCAACTATACTTCAATTTTTTAAAAAATGACAAATCAGAAAATAAAATAAAGAATATTATCATAGGATCCAATGTTTTCCACCAATTATTTCTCATTTTTCAATGTTATTGGAGAAGCCTAATGAGTCCTGCAGGTTGTTTGGAGGTGGGAACCACACTACAGGATCTAACCTCCAACTTCATAAAGATAAAAGCCAAACCTCTTTTCCTTTCCTCTAGTAAACATGCTGCCTTTGCGCAATCATCCCTCAGAAGTCAGTACTGGAAAATCCATACCGTATTTTTCTTATGCAAAATGTTAATTTTGTTTACCAGTCACTGAAAGTATTTGTGTACTTTTTTTCCTTCATCTTAGTTCAGAAGTAATCAAACAAATACCAGTCAGTAATAGTAAATACTCTGACCTTAAAAACCATTTTGGAAAATACGTTTGTGAATGTTGTTTCAACCAATAACCTCTTCAGTCTGCACACACACAATTATTTTTAATTTACTTATTTTTTGATTGAAGGATAAACGCGATTTTTGTTGTTTTCTGTCAAACCTCAACATGAATCAGGCACAGGTGGACATAGCATCCCCTCCCTTTGGAACCTCCCTCCCATCTCCCTCCCGGCCCACTCCTCGAGGCTGATGCGGAGGCCCTGTTTGTGCACTCAGTTTTTTAAGCAAATATTTGTTCGTTTGTTTGCCTGCAGCAGGGGCTGGCCGTGGCACACGGGACCTCCCACGTTCGTGGCAGCACGTCGGCTCTAGCGGCCTGACCAGGGATCAAAGCTGGGCCCCTGCATTGAGAGCACAGAGTCTCAGCCCCTGGACCACCAGGGAAGCCCCTGCCCCCCACTTTACACAGGGTGTCTGTCTTTTTCCTGAAAAAGCATGTGCCTTGAGGAGCGTTTTCACTGGATAAGCCCGGTTTTCTTGTTCAGCTATAGCCGAGCTTCGTACTCCCTTCACAGGCAGGCCAAGGTATCCTGGGTAGCTTCTCTTGTATTTCACTGTTCTTTTATTTCATTCATTTATTTATTCAGGTCAATTGCATCTTTGATCAGAATTAGAATAAAAAATTCAAGGCACAATTATCAGCAGGAGGAATAAGGACCTGTGTCTTTGGAAATACAGTTTTTCCTCTAAGCTTGGCGTCTTATAAGGGCACTGCTTCTCTCAGTTACACACGTTGCAGACTCGGAGATGGAGACACCTGTAAGGAGGTAACCAGGCAGGTGGGCTGAGCCTTGGGCTGGCGGGATGGTGCCGGGCAGGCCCATGTTCCATGGGGTCCCACTGAACAACCCTTCGTGAGTATGTGATTGCTCAGTCGTGTCTGACTCTTAGAGATCCCGTGGGCTGTAGCCCACCAGGCTCCTCCATCCATGGGATTTCCAGACAAGAATACTGGCGTGGGTTGTGAGGCCCTCCTCCAGGGGAATGATACTTCTGCAAAATAAATAATTTAAATATTTCTACTTCTTACTTAGATGACACATCAGTGAGTACAATAATATAGACTTGTTCGATCGGCTTGCCGTGAGTTTTTTTTTTGCAATTGCTTATTTGTTTTCCCAGTATACAAATATTCCAAATTTATTTCAACAAGCATCTTGACTTAGTCATTTTTTTCATGATGCAAGTGAGTGTTCTGATTCGGGGAGACATGAATTCTACTTAACTAACAAAGCAAAAAATGTGGCAGTAGAAATCCATGGCCCTGTTTGGCATGTTTTGTAAGCTTGTAAATGCTTCCTTTTACTTTATAGCCCACAGACTAATGTGGGGTATTTGTAGGTATACTGGACTTTGATATCTTCGAGTGGGTCGTGTTAAAATAATACCCATACAACATTTTCGTCTATTAAAAACATTTGGTTATATTCAACCTAGGATCTACATAAAACTACATATAATGTAAATATACATGTATATGTATATATTTTAACAAGGAAATAACAAGTAAAAGGAAAACTAAAGGAATTACAAGCAGGCAGAGGAATCGGAGGCGACGTGAGGACCAGCAGAGAAGCGCCCTCTAGCAGTCACAGGCCCCGGTAGAGAAACGCCGCTTTGCTTTCCGGGTTATTTACTACTGTTTGTGGTAGGTGAGCAGAATGAGGGCGTTCTTTGGACCAGCATGGTTATACCATCATATTAATAACCTTCTCAAAGCCAGGAGAGGGGTTTTTTTTCCTCTCCTTCTATGTGGTAGAGCTTCCCAGGCGGCACAGTGGTAAAGAATCCGCCTGCCAATGCAGGTTTGATCCCTGAGAGAAGGGAATGGCAACCCACCCCAGTATTCTTGCCTGGGAAAGCCGATGGACAGAGGAACCTGGTGGGCTACAGCCCATGGGGTCACACACGCACATGGTAAAACGGTATAAAAATGTTATTAGTAACAGAAATCTCCAAACACTCCCGAAGTGCCCTTTCTGTTTATACCAAATCAAGGTGACCCCTGCTCTGTTTATGCCTTTGTTTGTTTTTCATTTGGATACTTACTCTTTCTACCACACTCAACTACCTGACTTTGCTTCCTCTGCTCGGCAAACATCGTTTCTCTGAGCCTTAGCTTCTTCCCAGGACTCCTGTAACCAGGCACCCCACACAGGGTGGCTGGCCGCAACAGAAACGTGTTGGCCTCCAGGTCTGGAGGCCAGAGCCCAGACACAAGCTGCTGGGGTTGGCGCATCCTCCCTCCAGGGTCTCGGGGAGGCC
>SJYC01116911.1:0-58686 GCA_006408675.1 Madoqua kirkii | reverse complement strand
GTAACCAGGCACCCCACACAGGGTGGCTGGCCGCAACAGAAACGTGTTGGCCTCCAGGTCTGGAGGCCAGAGCCCAGACACAAGCTGCTGGGGTTGGCGCAGTCCTCCCTCCAGGGTCTCGGGGAGGCCCTGCCCTGCTTGTCTCCCAGCTCCCGCCGATGGCCAGCAGCCCTTGCCTTCCCCTGGCCGGGAGCCACACCCTCCTAACATGCCTCCGCAACCAGGCAGCCGTGGCTGTGTGTCTGCTCTGTGCCCCTATGCCTGTGTCCAAACTCCCTCTTCTTTCTTATTTTCTAGGGTTTTTTTGATGTGAGTCCTTTTTAAGTCTTTACTGAGTTTGTTGCAATATGATTTCTGTTGGTTTTTTGGGGAGGTGCGACATGAGGCATGTGAGATCTGAGCGCCCCAACTAGGGATTGAAACTGCACCCCCTGCATTGGAAGGCACAGTCCTCACCACTGGACCACCAGGGAAGACTCTCCCTCTCCTTTGAAGGATGCCAGTCCTCAGATAGACAGCCCATCTTAATCCAGCATGACCTCATCTCAACTCAATTGCATCTACAAAACTCTTCTTTCCAAGAGAGGTCACATTCACAGGTACCAAATGTAAACAGACTTTCGAGATGTGTGAACACAATCTAACACCTACTGATTGTCAAATTCACTTGATAGTCCTGTGTCCTTATATTCTTTGTCAATTTTTGTATGCCTTGAACTTCTGTATGCCTTGAATCTACATTTCAAAAATCCCCTTTGCTCCAGAAACTCTAATCAGAACTTTGTCCCTCCAGCTCCGTCAAAGTTCCCTCTTGTCAAGACCAGCAAAGTTGCTAAACCCAACTAATGAACAATCTCAGTCACAACTGAATTCTTCTTTCATCTCTGAAACCCTCCCTTTAGTGGACTCTGCAACCCTGCTCTCAGGCTTGAATTTCTCGTCATTTTGTCTCTAGAGTGGGGGCCCCACCCAGGACGTGTCCTCTTCCATATCCAGAGATGCTTCCTAAGAGATTGCATCTAATTCTGTGACTTTAAACCTTGGCTCCATGCTGATAATTCTCAAACTTTATGTCTCCAGCTTGGCCTGTTTCCCTGATCTCCAGATTTATATAAACATCAGCCTTCTCCTGATCTCCGCCAAATGTTTACTGGGCATCACAATTAAACTGGACTTTGCCCCAGAATAAAATGTTGGAGCCAGCATGGGCTCACCTGTGGCTCCCATTTATCCCTCAACTCTCTTCAAAAGATATGTAACTCCTTGCTAATTAATTCCACGGCTGTTTTGCTATTTCTGCTCATCATAAACATTTGTCTGGACCATTGCAATGACTTGCAGACCCATCTTCCTGCTTCTCCCTTGCCCCTACAATCTGTTTTCATCACATCAGCTAAAAAAATTCGTGTAAACCAGAAGCAGCAGAATGCCACATCTCGGCTAAAAACCCCTCACGGCTTTAGCATCTCAAGGACCCAAATCTTCACCGTCCTCAGAGCTCTCTGTGCCCTAGCGTCTGCTGCCTCGCTGACGTCCTCTAACACTCGGCCGTTCCGCGCTCTCTGACCTGGGACCCACCATGAGGACGCCTTTACTGTTCCTTCAACAGGTCAAGTAGCGTTCCCGCTCAGGGGCTTCGTGTCTACTGTTCCCTCTGCCTGGAATGCTCTTCCCGTTCAGGTGTTTGCATGGCCAGTAATATTTCTTGAGGTCCCTGCTCACGTATCTCATCCTCCGAGAGGCTTGTGCTGTCTGTGTTAGCAGCCGCCCCTCTCTCTGACCCGTAGGCGCCTTGTTCTCCTGCATGGCACTCCTCATCTCTGCTGTATTATATCCTCACTGTCTCTTCTCTGTTTCTGCCTCCCCCTGTTACATTACACAGATCTGCTTGTGGCTTTTGCAGCTGTATCGACAAGACCCAGAAGGGTGGGCGACGTAGTAGACAGACAGTAGCACTGGTGGGCTGAAGGCCTCTTATTTCCACTCCAGGCAACGTGTGCTGGCCACCTTGTTGGTTTCGGGGTTTTTTTTTTCCATTTTTATTATATATTGGAGTATAGTTGATTAACAACGCTGTGCTAGCTTCAGGTATACAGCAAAGCAATTCAAGTATACTTCTACAAGCAACCATTCTTTTTCAAATTCTTTTCCCATTTAGATTATTACAGAATACTTTTTTTATTTAACTTTTTACTTTTTAATTGAGGTATAGCAAATTAACGAGGCGATAGTTGCCAAGCGAACAGTGAAGAGACTCAGCCATCCATATGCATGTATCCATTCTCCCCGAACTCCCCGCCCACGCAGGCTGCCCCAGGACACTGAGCAGAGTTCCCTGTGCTGCACAGCAGGACTTTGTTGGTATCATTTCAAATATAGCAGTGTGGACATGTCCAGCCCCCTCTCCCAATCTCTTCCTCTCACCCTTTGCTCCTGGTAACCCCAAACGAGTTCTCTAAGTCTGTGAGTGTTCCTGTTTTGTACATAAATTCACTGGTATCATTTTTTTAGATTCTGCATTTAAGCGATATCTTCGGCTGTTTGTCTTTCTGAAGGTGGTGTACTTTTAAAATTGGGAAACTTCCTGCAGAGAGACCCCAGCAAGAGGTTACCAGGAGCAGATCTGAGGAGCTCATTTTGCTTTGCCTCCGATGAGACAGCCGGCCTGAGGCTCCCCGCTTCTTGCCCTGGATGCAGTCGGGCGGAACATAGGCAGGCTTTCCCGGCAGCAGCTGCCCGGTCCTTCCAGAAAACTGCTGCGCAAGCAGCCTTCTCCTCGAGGCTCTCCTCTTTAATTGATTGAGAACCAGCAGGTGACCGGTGCCACGCGGGGGAGTCAGCCAGACACAGGCTGGCTTGTCGCTGTGGGTGGAGCTAGTGTGCTGCCGCTTAAGTGGAGTCCTGGGTGCTTCTGGGGGCAGGGCGCTTGGACAGCTTCTCAGCATTATTTCAACTTTCTGAAGGTGGTGTACTTTTAAAATTGGGAAACCTCCTGCAGAGAGACCCCAGCAAGAGGTTACCAGAAGCAGATCTGAGGGGCTCATTTTGCTTTGCCTCCGATGAGACAGCCGGCCTGAGGCTCCCCGCTTCCTGCCCTGGATGCAGTCGGGCGGAGCATAGGCAGGCTTTCCCAGCAGCAGCTGCCCAGTCCTTCCAGAAAACTGCTGTGCAAGCAGCCTTCTCCCCGCGGCTCTCCTCTTTAATTGATTGAGAACCAGCAGTTGACCGGTGCCACTCGGGGGAGTCAGCCAGACACAGGCTAGGCTTGTCGCTGTGGGTGGAGCTAGTGTGCTGCCGCTTAAGTGGAGTCCTGGGTGCTTCTGGGGGCAGGGCGCTTGGACAGCTTCTCAGCATTATTTCAGCGGGCGAGAGTCCTGACTCTGAGACCAGTCTCTTTACCTAAGATGCAGTTAAGGTGGAGAGCCATGACATTCCATGTGCTTGACTGGATAAAACCAGATCCTGCAACCCATCATTGTGTGCCCTGCAATCTATCCTAAGAAAATGTTGCTACGTCTTAAATACATTTTTCTGCTAATGTCAATCATGAACGGTGGTAAGAAAGTGGACTGGGGACCCCAGAAGAGCGTGCCTTGCCCACGTATCATCTATTTGTTCTATGGGTGATCCATGTCCAGTTCCCACCAAATGGCTAGAAAGATGGAGAATTGAAAAAGTCTGTAGATGCAAAATGGGGAGGAGTGTTAAGTAGGAAAAAGGTGGGCATTGCTGTGAATGTTCCACTAAGTCTCAAGCCTTCGAAGAACAGTCATGTTCACAAGACCTTGGCTTTTACAGAGAATTTAGAGGAAAGCATCTGTTCTGAAGGAGGTCTGCTCAGTCCCACTCAAGTGAAATAGACACATTTCAGTTTATAACTCAGAGACTCTCTTTATTCCATCTGTATACAGTAACTCCCAAAGCAGCTTGTATATCGTGGGAAGAGAAATTTACAAACCATTTACACTCAAATACACAAAAGGTACATAAAGCCAAGTAAAGCATGTACCTAGATGAAAGAGTTTACGTTAACATTTTCTTTTAAGAAAACATTTGAAAAATAAACTAACATAAAAATTCTTTTATGCTACTTAATGAGAACATGCTTATTAACTTCTGTTGAAGTATCATTGACTTACAGTGTTGTGTTAGTTTCAGTATATACATGTACGTGTATACATATATATATATATATATATATACATATACACACACATATATATATATACATGTGTACACATGGGTTTCCCTGGTGGCTCAGGTGGTAAGGAATCCACATGCAGTGCAGGAGACCTGGATTCAATCCCTGTGTTGGGAAGATCCCCTGGAGAAGGGAAAGGCTACCCACTCCAGTATTCTGGCCTGGAGAATTCCTTGGGCTATATAGTCCATGGGGTCAAAAAGAATCAGACATGACTGAGCAACTTTGACAATCAAAATATATATACACACATATATATTCTTTTTCAGATTATTTTCCCTGATATGTTATTAGAAAATATTGAATATAGTTTCTTATGCTATACAGCCCTTGTTGTTTATATTAATATATTTGTATATTTATATCTGTTGTTGTTGTTGTTATATATGTTGTTGTTGTGTCTGACTCTGCGACCTCGTGGACTGTAGCCCGCCATACTCTGCTGTGCATAGGATTTCCAGGCAAGAATATGGAGTAGGTTGCCATTTCCTTCTCCAGGGGATCTTCCCCACCCAGAGACCAAACCCGTGTCTCCTGCATTGCAGGCGGACTCTTTACCACTGGGCCGCCTGGGAAGCCCGGATCTACATGTGGGGGTGCATATATCTCAGTCCCAAACTCCTACCTTACCCCTCTCCCGCACCGGCCCCTGTGGTAACCCCGAGTCTCTTTCCTATGTCTGAGAAAACGCTTACTTAGTTCACAGTCTACGCCATAGCGGGCTCCCCGGGTGGCGCTAGTGTAAAGCGCTGGCCAGGGCAGGAGGTATGAGAGGCACGGGCTCCATCCCTGGGCTCGGAAGATCGCCTGGAGGAGGCTCCCACCCCAGGATCCTTGCCCGGAAAAACCCACGGACAGAGGATCCTGGCGGGCTTGCGTCCACACGGTCACAAACAGTCAGATACGACCGGAGCGACTTGGCAGGCACGCACTACCCCGTAAAACGAAGCCTTGCCAAAAGCCATCACCAGAAACTTAAGAGGCGTTACCAGAGAGACGGAGGTGTGCTGTTAGATGGGCAGAAGGATAAAGGAAGGCAACTAAAACAGGCAACAGATCGGGGGGAAATTAATTTTCACACAGTTCAGGATTTCTTCAAAGTTTTAAGGCTCACGAAGCATGAGTCTCTGAAGGCGGTGGGTGGCGGGTGACCAGCAGAGATGACCGTTTCTCTGTGGCCCCCAGACTTCCCCTGGCTGCCAAACAAAGTCGCGGGCTCCCCTAACGATCTACACAGCTCCTGCTTGTCTGAAACTTTGATCTTCGTTGCTGTCTGCCGGCTTAAGGCTTGCACCTTTGCTCTTAAAAGAAAAGAGAGCTACTTAACTAAATCTCCTCACCATTAAAAACAATTGGTTTTACAATCACTTTCAAGTCCCCCTCAGAGAAAGCTGCTACAAAAAATATCTACTTTGATGTGTTGTGGGGCTTAATCAGACTTTCCAGAGTCAACAAACGGGAAGAGAAAAATCCAATAAAATACTTAGAAAACACTGTGAGTCGGTTTGATGCAGTCTGAGCAGCATGTTTGTGCACTTGGAGATCTGCCAGTGTTAGCGGAATCCAGTTGGTATGGACTGAAGGATTCCTGGTAACAAATCAGGACAGAAAATCTGACCACATAATGTCTGCTCGAGTCAGTGACAACTAAAATCTGTTCCCCGGCTGGCACTGCTGTGAGTAAATGGGCGGGTCTTTTATTGAAACATGGACCTGTGGAAGAACATTGTCATGTCCATGTTCTAAAGAATTCAATTGAAAAACATCAGAGATTTTACAATATCTATCATTTTTTAACAAAGGGTGTCATCCTAGAAAGAAAAAAAAAAGTGTAAAGAAAATGTAAGACCACATCCACATTTTTAAAAGTCAGGTTGAAAATTCCAGATGTGCTGAAAAGAAATATCACTCCTTCTGTGCCCCTGTTAATTTTCAGGAAAAGTCAAGCGACTGCGCCAAGCCAAGGAGGAAGCAATGGCAGAAACTGATCAGTACAGGATGCAGCGAGATGAGGAATTCCGACAGAAACAGGCGAAGGTGAGTAAGAGAGTCAGCGCCAGGTTTGTTGCAGCTTAGACTCTAACGTATGAAAATATTCATTAATAATAAGGCATTGATCCTCCTACGTGTCACGCACAACGTTGACGTTTAGTCACTAAGCCATGCCTGACTCTCTTGCTACCCTGGACTGTAGCCCTCCAGGCTCCTCTGTCCATGGGATTCCCAGGCAAGAATACTGGAGTGGGGTGCCATTTCCTCCTCCAGGGGATCTTCCCCACCCAGGGATCAAACCTGCCTCTCCTGCATTGGCAGGTGGACTTGTCACTGCTGAGCCACCAGGGAAGCCCATCATGATTCCAGGAGAGAAAAATAGAGGGGACGCAGCAAATAGAGGTCAACCAAGCTAAATATGGGGCTTCCCTGGTGGCTCAGCTGGTAAAGAATCTGCCTGTAACACAGGAAACCCTGGTTTGATTCTTGGATTGGGAAGATCTGCTGGAGTAGGGATAGGCTACCCACTCCAGTATTCTTGGGCTTCCCTGGTGGCTCAGCTGGTAAAGAATCTGCCTGCAATGTGGGAGACCTGGGTTAGAAAGATCCCCTGGAAAAAGGAAAGGCCACCCACTCCAGTATTCTGGCCTGGAGAGTCCCATGGATATGGAGTGAGTCGCAAAGAGTTGGACACAGCTGATCAACTTCCACTTCACTTCAAGGCTGAATCTCAAATAAAATCACCTTTTTTAAAAAGACTTTTTTATATGGATGGACCGTTTTTAAAATCTTTATTCGTTTCAATATTACTTCTGTTTGATGTTTTGGGCTTTTGGCCCTGAGGCATATAGGATGTTAGCTCCCCAACCAAGGATCAAACCCATACCCCTTGCATTGGAAGACAGAATCTTAATCACTTGATCTCCAGGAAAGTCTCCTCATTTTTCCCCAGGAGAACTAAGTAGGCAGCTGCCACCAGGCCTTTGCATATTCTGTGTCCATTCTGTGGTTCCTTAACACACATTCACCTCTCCTTGATCTCTGTTTAGGTGTTAGCTGTTCTTACTGACCACCGTGTCTAAAATAATGTCTCTGGTTTAAAAAAAAAGTCCATTATAGACAGAGCATCTATCACTACTGGATATATTATATATATATATTTAAAAATTTTATTTTTACTTATTGTTTATCTTTCCTTCTGGACTGTGAGCATCAAAGTGATGGTTCTTTGTTTTGTTCTCTGTTGCTGTTGCTATTGGAATAGCGTCTGCTCCTCCATCAGTATCCAAGAAGTATTCACTGAATGAATGAATAACTAAGCATCTCTTCCACGGCATCTTTCTCTTTTTGAGCTCTGTCGTGTGACTGCATATGCTCAGTCATATCTGACTCTGTGGCTTCATAAACTGTGGCCCACCAGGCTCCTCTGTCAATGGAACGTTCTCAGCAAGAATACTGCAGTGGGTTGCCACTTCCCTCTCCAGGGAATCTTCCCGACCCAGAGATTAAACCTGCACCTTCTGCACCGGCTGGCAGATTCTTTACCTCTGTGCCACCGGGGAAGCCGTGACATATTAGGACCACCCCCCACCCCAAGGAATAAAATAACCATTCTTGATACCAGTCAGCTTTTCTGATCCTGTGTGGGACATTTCTAACATCCACATTACTATTTTTTTAAGTAATTACACAACTGACCGTCGTTTTAGAAAGTAACTGGGTTTACTCCCTTGAAATATTATTTCTCCAGAAGAATCTCCTACAGTACAAATCTGGCCCAGGATATTTATTCTCTGCACCAGAGAGTCATTAAAACTCCTCACGGCTCTCATAATTAGAGCTCTAAGCCAATTTTACAGCTAGTTGATCAAAAGCTCGCATAGAAAGGTCAGCGTGTTTAGACCTCTGTTACCTCAAGTACATTGGAAACCACAAGCACGGCTCTTCTCTCCTGGCACGACCCCGTATGTCGGATAGAGCGCTGGTCCACTAAAGCTCGTCAGGACTAACCCAGGGCACGCAGAAGGTCTGGGAGGAGACCCAAGAAACCAGCTCCCCGCCTGCCGCTGGGGCTGCACCTTGCTGCTTTTGGGGGTTGCTTATTAGCTCTTGTTAATGCATTTTCTAATTCCCCTGACTCGTCAAGAGAAACGAGTACCCCAGTGTGGGCTGTATATCAATGGCTATCTTTATAACAAAGATGTACTGATTCCTTGCTATTTTCTTATTCCTTGTTTGACTTCATCGCTTGCTAAAATTTCATACATTCAGCAAGGAAAAGGACCAAACTGGTAAAACAGGCAACAGCCTGGATCCTTCTAGAAAGATGCTACACCGCGTGCGAGAAGGGAAGATGCAAGTCGCTCGGTCGTGTCCGTCTCTTTGTGATCCCATGGACTGTAGCCCACCAGGCTCCTCTCCTCTCCAGGCTGGAATGCTGGAGTGGGCAGCCGTTCCTGTCTCCAGGGGATCTTCCCAATCCAGGGACTGAACCTAGGTCTCCTGCACTGCAGGTGGAGTCTTTACCCTCTGAGCCACCAGGGAGTGAGAGAAGGCCATCATTTATACTGTACGATTCCGTTTCTATGACACAAAATATATACTCCATTCCCTTCATACGATATACTCAAAAGACAAATCTCTAGTGATGCAGTTACTTCAGCCATCCTGCAGGACCTTGGAAAAGTTCTACGAAATAGCATCTTCTAATGAGGAAACCAGTAGCATGCTGCCATGAGCATGTGTCTAAACAAAAGACCTAAAAATGAGAGCCCTGGCCAGAGTGAAGATTTCTGCATCTTCCATATTCCTAAACTCACATCATGAAAGTATTTTTGTGTCCTTGAAGCAGCTACAAAATGAGAATGCAAAACTGTGGGCAGGAACTGAACCTCCATTAGCCTCAAACTGAAACACAACTTACAAAGAAATGCATTTAATGTTGAAAGATTTCACCAGCACCGTTGGTAATTAAATTGCAAAGCTATATGCATCAGTCTCACCACTGAAGGTTTGCAGATTCACATGGAGCAGTCCTTCAGTGGTGGCCTCTGACCCAGTGCTCTGCTACGTATCACATCACTACCCACTTCTGCTCTATATAGTGTCCCGGCCATCCAAACAGCAGGCTCTGGCCGACAAGAGCGAGAGAGCACAGGTGAGTCCTCTGCAACAGCCGGTGAGCCGCCCACTGTCTCCTGTTCAGCCTGCATGCTGAGCTCCTGCTGTGTGCCTGACGGGGTTTGAGGCACTTCAGCTCATCCGTGGCTGAGATAACCCTTACCCTGGTCCTTGCATGAAAGAGCCTGCATTCTTTCATGTGACTCCTGTGCGGCTGAAATCAGCACTGTCTTCAGATGCAAATGGAATTCTTCCCAAGGAACACCATTTAGAATGGTCTATGGGAACTTCCCTGGTGGCCCAGTGGTTGAGACCTTCCAATGCAGGGGGATCAGCTACAATCTCTGATTGGGGATCTAAGATCCTACATGCCTCACGGCAAAAATAAAATAAAATGTGACAGAAGCAATACGGTAATAAGTCAATAAAGACTTTTAAAATTGTCCACATTAAATTCATGTTGATGTATGGCAGAAACCATCCCAATACGTCATTATCCTCCAATTAAAAATAAAGTTTAAAAAACTGTTAAAAATCTATTAAAAAATAAAGTGGTCTGTAGTGAGTCAAGATATGATATTGTCCAGGAAATACGGCAGAAACTCAAATTATTGTGAATCAAATAAACTTAGAAATAATATGCTTATTTATAAAGGATGAAATACAAGAGTTGGGGTTATTAAAAGGGTATTCCAACATTCCTGAAAGTTTAAGATGGATTATGCAAATTTTAAAATGCAAGCAACACAGTGATAAATGATAATAATTATTACTAACATTCACTGTCCATCCTAAAGGAGATCAGTCCTGGGTGCTCATTGGAAGGACTGATGTTGAAACTCCAATTCTTTGGCCACCTGATGAGAAGAGCTGACTCATTTGAAAAGACCCTGATGCTGGGAAAGACTGAAGGCAGGAGGAGAAAGGGAAGACAGAGTTTGAGATGGCTGGATGGCATCACTGACTCAGTGGACGTGGGTTTGGGTGGACTCTGGGAGTCGGTGATGGACAGGGAGGCCTGGCGTGCTGAGGTTCATGGGGCCACAAAGAGCCGGACATCACCGAGCGACTGAACTGACCGACTGATGACTGCTCAGTGCTAAGGTTCTGTGCTAAACACCGCCTCCATAATAAACGTCTCCAGGAAATCATTCTGCTGTCCTGACCAGCACATCAGGAGCACTCCTAAAGCTGGTAGCCGTCACCTGCCGTCCTGCACCTGCGCTGTCGAAGATGGTCCTTCTCACGTGGCTGCCAGGCAGCTGGAGTGCAGCTCGCCCAGATGAAGACCCTCTAGAAATAAACACACGCCAGGCTCCAGGAACTTGCTCTTCACTCACTCAGTCGTGTCCAACCCTCTGTGACCTCATGGACTGCAGCATCTCAGCCTTCCCTACCCTTCACTAGCTCCCAAAGTTTGCTGAAATTCAGGGCCATCGAGTCAGAGCTGCCATCTCTCTCATCCTCTGCCACCCTCTTCTCCCACCTTCAATCTTTCCCAGCATCAGGGTCTTTTCCAGTGAGTCAGCTCTTCACATCAGGTGGCCAAAGGATTGCAGCTGCAGCTTCAGCATCAGTCTTTCTAATGAATATTCAGGACTGATTTCCTCTAGAATTAACTGGTTGAATCTCCTTGCTATCCAACAAACTCTCAAGAGTCTTCTCCAGCTCCACAATTCGAAAGCACGAATTCTTTGCACTCAGCCTTCTTTATGGTCCAACTTCCACATCCATGCATGACTGCTGGAAAAACCTTAGCTTTGACCTTTGTCAGCAAAGTGATGGCTTTGCTTTTTAATACATTGCCTAGGTTTGTCATGACAAACAATAATGCAATAATTTGACATTAAAATAATAGCATGGCTATATTGGGCTAAATACGAATAGTGTTCAAGCTAATTTTTCTAATTTTTTAAATACAATTCTAGAAAATTTTAAATTACATTTATGGCTCACTTTGAGGCTATTACAATTCTGCATGCTTTGCATTCGTAAATCTGGTTGACTTTTTACAACAAACCCATCAAATAGGTAATGTCACCCTCATTTAAAAAATAAAGATCCTAAGGCTGAGATGAAAATTTCCAAAGTCCAATGGGACAGCTGCAGTAATCCAGCCTAATAATAACTATTTCTAATACTTCTCCAAAGAAAAGTAGGTAACATTACAGTTTCATAACAGCGTGTCTTTTAAATTTTTCACTACGTAAGACACTGAATTTAGTAACGGTGATATTTTTTGAGTTTGGCATAAAATCCAGTATTGGATGTCGAGGAAACTTTTAATTTTGGTAGAACTACTTTGGTAAGTAGTTTTCTGTGATTTTTCAACATCTTTGCCGCAAGGAAAATTTCATCCACGTGTCTGTGCTTCTTGTGTGCTTGGTTATCAAAATGTTATTTTATAAAAGCTATTTGATGTCTTAGAAGCTATATCACTTCAAAATGATTTCGTTTGAACTAGAAAGACCCAGTTGCCTGAACTATAAACAGAAAAGAACTTGAACCTGATGCCTCAGTGACATTTGATTTCAAGTCTGGGACCCAGAAAGATCATTCGGATTCTAGAATTTAGAACATCTAACAGCCTTGAAGTAGAAGTCAATCATTAGTGGCGTCTCCCGGTAAATTAAATGCACTCAGGGAAGAGAAAAACAAACAACAAAAAGCGGCTGTATTGCCTTCACAATTCCCTGTTCAAGAAACGCTGAGGTTACAGAGGAGACCAAGTAGGAGGTGACTGTTTGCTTTAGCAAAGGATAATCTTACAAAGCGTTTCACTGCAGAATTTCTTCAAATTGGTAACTCCGCTGGTAAAATTATCTTTTTGCTTTTTCATACTGTTCATGGAAATTATATTTCAATCATATCATTACTTGACAGAGAAGCTAAGAGAGAGAGGAGACGATAGGAAATACTGGTGATCACTGTTAATGAAAAACAATCAGAAAGGTAAGTGACACTGAGTCGAAAACTGTAATGGAGCTAAATCAGCAACTACAGGTCTTCTTCAACTTACACTGGGGTTAATTTCTGGTAAACACATGGCAGGTGGAAACTATTGAAGTAAAAAATGTATTGAATATACCCAATCTACTCATGGGCTTCCCAGGTGGCTCACTGTTTAAAAATAATCTGACATCAATGCAGGAGACATGGGTTCAATCTCTGCATCGGGAAAATCTCCTGGAGGAGGAAATGGCAACCAGCTCCAGGATCCTTGTGAGGAGAATCCCATGAACTGAAGAATCTCGTAAGCTATGGTCCATAGCATCGCAGAGAGTTGGACACAACTGAGTGTCTGAGCACACACAATAAATGAAATATCTGGGCTTCTGAAGGTATCTTATGGGGCCTATTGTGGCTGTACATTCCTAAAAAGACAGATGTAAAGAGTCCAGATAATTTATTTTAAAAATTCACAAACCAGTTATTTGCTCTTTAAAGACCAGCAATAATGGGTTTAATGATGTCTTTCAACTTTATTTGCCAGACTTTTAATGCAGAAAGTAAGACACAGGAACTCTGTGGAAACGATCATAAATACATGAAAAAAACTTCTGAGCATAATGATTGTGAACTTGCCCTCAATTTGTACTGTTGAAGGTCAACTTAGAAGTCACCTGCTGTGGCCAGCTTCCTTTTTTTTTTTAATAGTTGATTTACAATATAGCTTCAGTTGTACAGCATAGTGATTAAGCTTTGATCTTTTTTGCAGATTGTATTTTTTTTTAGAAAAGTTTATCCATCCCACTCACAGCATTGGTGACCTAATCCATTCTCTGAAAAAATTCTGGAAAAATAATGCATAATGCAAATGATAATCCAAACTGAATTTAACTTACAAAACAAGTAAATTTAATGTGCTGTACAGTGTAGTGAATTCTATTTTATTTTGGTAGATAATGGGCTCTCAGAGTAATGTCTTAGAAGAAATCGAAGTGCAAACCCTAGGGAAGATAAAAGAGCTAAATTCAAGCTACAGCGCGGCCGTGGAGAGTGTGATCAGTGAGCTTTTAAGCATCGTCTGTGACGTCAAACCAGAAATCCACGAGAACTACAGAATCGCCAACTAAATGTGCATCTGATTGTTCAATAAATCGTGTTTTCATGCCCCCTGGTTGTTTATGGCTTCGTGTTTGTATTAAGAGATTTGAAATGTACATCTTAAATTTACTACACATCTACAGATTTTCATGTGATGTAATTCACACACGAATCCTGAATTTAAAAGCAAACCAATAAAAAAGGTCCTGGTAATAGGTGTGACCTTCTCTTCCTATTTGGAGTAAGCCAAGAATGCAGAGGTAACATATTTTTTACACATGAGCAAAAGCATGGATTGGGCCATTTTTACTGGGTGTGGGGTTTTTTTGTGTTGTTTTTTTTTTTGTCTAATTTCTTCCCCTCTTTATCAGTTTATAAAATGTGTTCTTAGTTGTGGTTGTTGAAAGGTCATTTTTAAGGGAGATAGAATCATGACTCTGATATTGGTATAAAATTATGATATGTTAAGGATTTTATGTAACTCATTAATCAATGAGGAAACCAGTAAGATGTTGTCATTAGTTCAAAGAATAAGACCTTCATAGATAGAGAGATGATAGACAGACACACACACATCGTGTATACATACATGAAGAGAAACGGGCTATATAACTATCCTCTCTGCCTAATCTCAACTAGGAAATATTCTTCTCTTTCAAGCAGAAAAAAAATTTTTTAATGACAGATGAGTTGCTAGCACACATGTTTAGGCTAAAAACAAAACCAAAAAACAATCAAACAACAAAACAACAGTAACAATGAAACCTTAAAGGAGAAATAGTAGGTTAGGGTGAATGGCGGCCTGAATATTTGCATTCCTCACCCCTAGATCCATATGCAGGAATCTAATCCCCATTGTCACCGTGTTTGAAGGTAGGACCCTGGGAGATGATCAAGTCCTGAGGGCGGCGCTCTTGTGAAAGGGGTGAGTGGCGTCATTAAAAGAGACCAGGACTTCCCTGGTGGTGTGGCGGATGAGAATCCTCCAGCCAGTGCAGGGAGCAAGGTTCGGTCCCTGGTCCAGGAAGATTCCATGGGCGGCAAGGCGTCCAAGCCTGCTAGCTGCACCTCCTGACCCTGTGGACCCCAAAGCCTCTGCTCCTCAACAAGAGAAGCCGCCACGAGAAGCATTTGGACCACCACGCAGCCACACAGGCGCAGCCCAGCCGAAGCTCAGGCAATAAGAAAGGCCAGGGGCTGCCACCCACTTCCTGCCATGCAGGCCTTCAAGAAGCCCCCTGCCTGCAGCCGGGAAGAGGACCCTCGCTGAACCTGGCCATGCTGCCCCCTTCAGCTGAGACTTCAGTCTCCAGGACTGTGGAAAGTAAATTTCTGGCATCCCTAAGCCACCCGGCCTGTGGCAGTTTGTAACAGGAGCCCTCACTCCCACCCTCAAGGGACTAAGTGTGCCATTAGCCCAGTTGCCCAGAGAGTCATAGCTAACTTCTTCAGTTGTTGATGTTGTTCGGTCACTAAGTCATGTCTGACTCTTTGCAACCCCGTGGATTGCAGCATGTCAGGCTCCCCTGTCCTCCACTATCTCCCAGAGTTTGCTCAAACTCATGTCATGGAGTCACTGATGCCATCCAACCCTCTCATCCTCTGTCACCCCCTTCTCCTGCCCTCAATCTTTCCTGGCATCAGCGTCTTTCTAATGAGCTTTCTCTTCGCATCAGGTGGCCAAAATATTGAAGCTTCAGCATCAGTCCTGCCAATGAATATTCAAGGTTGATTTCCTTTAGAACTGACTGGTTTGATCTCCTAGTTAAGGGACTCCCTAAGTCTAAGGGATTCTCAAGAGTCTTAAGTACCAGGTACTTTAAGTGCCATGTATAAATTATCTTGATTCTGTTGTGGTGTGTATTATTAGCATCCCCATTGAACATGATAGGAAATAAGATCAAGAAATTTGCCTAGAGTTGCTTGAGAACTATGGACAATATAAGGCTTCAATCTAGAAATATGACTCCAGTGTCCTCCTGCTTCCATACTTACTCTGCTGGCTCCCTGAAAAGTTTCTATATTGTTACCAGTAAGGTCCAAGGCACTCTGATTATCCAATAATCTGTGTGTTGTTCTTGTTTAGTTGCAAAGTCATGTCCAAATCTTTGCAACCCCATGGACTATGGCATGCCACTCCTCTCTGTCCCTCACCATCTCCTGGAGTTTGCCTAAGTTCATGTCCATAGGATTGGTGAGGCCATTTATATAAGGACAAATTTTAATTCCAATCCAAACAAAATTTAATTAGGAAATTTTCATTTTTACCAAACTATGCATACACTCAGTTCCAAACACAAACTGAAATGATTCTAATTGATCATTGTTTTTAGACTCCCTTGTAGAATGCTGGTTAAGAGTCCCCCTACAATGCAGGAGACCCTGGGTCTCCTGGGTCAGGAAGATCCCCTCAAGAAAGGACAGGCAACCCACTCCAGTACTCTTGGGCTTCCCTGGTGGCTCAGCTGGTAAAGAATCCACCTGCAATATGGGAAACCTGGGTTCAATCCTTGCGTTGAGAAGATTCCTTGGAGAAGGGAAGAGCTACCCACTCCAGTATTCGGGCCTGGAGAATTCCATGAAAAGTATAGTCCATGGGGTCACAAAGAGTCAGACACGACTGAGTAACTTTCAGTTAGATTACCAGCACCGCTGTCTCCTTTTAGCAGACAAAAGTTAAAATTTTATCACAGTTTCAGATCTCATAAATACAATTTTACATTCACATTAGGTAAACAGAAGACACTTTGAATTCCATTTGTTTCTCTATTTTCCCAACTTTGGAAGCAATGAAAACAAAACAAATTTGTTTACTGGTTTTATGGTATAGATTTCTCCATTTACCGGAAAGACAACTGATTCCCCAATTAATAATTCAAAAGGTATCAACTTTCCTAGGACACTGTCCCTCATTTCTTCAGAGGGAGGAAAGGGTTGTAGGAGAAGCTGAAGACATCAAACAAAGGCATCTCCATAAAATGAGGGCAGGATTTCCATCTCAACAGATTTGGAGAATTCGTTACTCTCTCCTACAGCTCAAGACACGTCAAACAATGGGTAAAACAGCACATGTGAAAAGTCGTCATGTGAGAAGATCACTTGGAAAAACACAGCCTTGATTTGCCTTGAGTATCTAATCTCATGAAAAACATTTGAAATAACTTATCCCATGAAAACCATCAAGCTGTCAATTTTCTGGATGTAAAAAGCTCAGACAAAGTGTCCAGAACACCCAACCTGATAAATTCCTGAGCTTGCAGAGGAGATAAGATGATTATTTTAAGCCTTAAGCTCTGTGGAAACACACTAAAATCAGCACAGGATTTTTCTCGGCAGGAATCAGCCCCCACGTCCAGAAGGCAGCCGTGAAGATTGCGTCTGGTCCCAGCATTGCCTCAGGTTCTCTGTGCCCTGCTGGTGACTCAGTCTCTCTGGGCCTCAGATTCCTTTTATTTTTTTTTTTAACTTTTTATTTTATACTGAAGCACAGCCAATTAACAATGTTGTGGCTGTTTCAGGTGGACAGAAAGAAGATTCAGCCATACATATACATGCATCCATTCACCACCCCAAACTCCCCTCCCATCCCAGCTGTCATATGACACTGAGCAGTTTCCTGTGCTATCCAGCAGGTCCTTGTTGGTTATCCATTTTAAACTGAGCAGTGTGTACATGTCCATCCCAAGCCCCCTAACTATCCCTTTCCCCGATCCTTCCGCCTGGCAATCGTAAATGCATTCTCAAGTTGGATTCTTTCTTTAAAGGCTTAATTGACAAAATGGTGTTGAACTAAATGATCCTTACAGGTCTTCACTCCTTCATGGATCACAGCCTTGATGCGGCAAAGAGGCTTGCGTGACTCAGTGAACCTCAGCCTCGCCCTGCAGGGCCACTCAAGACAGACGGGTCATAGTGGAGAGACCCACCAAAGCATGGTCCACTGGAGGAGGGAATGGCAGACCACGCGGGAACTCCTGCTGTGATGCCCCATGAACGGTATGAAGAGGCAAGAAGATGTGACACCAGAAGGTGAGCCTCCCAGGTCAGAAGGTGTCCAGTATGCTAGTGGGGAAGACAGGGCGGCTACTAACAGCTCCAGAAAGAATGAAGCCGCTGGACCAAGGTGGAAACGATGCTCAGTTGTAGATGTGTCTGGTGTTGAAAGCAAAATCTGAAGCTGATAAGGCTCCAATCCTTTAGCCACCTGACGCAAAGAGCTGACTCATTGGAAAAGATTCCGATGCTGGGAAAGACTGAAGGCAAAAAGAGAAAGGGGTGGCAGAGGATGTAATGGTTAGATAGCATCACCGAACCAATGGAGTGAGTTGAGCAAACTCCTGGAGTGAAGGACAGGGAGGCATCGTGTGTTGCAGTCCGTGGGGTCACAGAGAGTCAGACACAACTCGGCTACTGAATGACAACAGCAGGCCCTCCACATTTAGCCCCACCAGCTAAGTCAAGTCAACCGCAAGGAGTGGCTCCCACTATGAGCCCTTTCTCATCCACTTGTGTAGTATCTGCTCATTTTTCCATGACCTCACAACTACCCTAAATGCTGTGTTAGCAGGAGTACATGCTGGCACCCAGCATTCTGGATTCTCTGTAACTCGCGTCGTTTTACTATTCAAATTTGGTTTCATCTCTTTGCTTAACTGAATGAGTCATTTCCCAAGAACTCTTACACTCCCGCAGATGGCAGAGTCACCAGTTACTCTATTTACATA
This sequence comes from Madoqua kirkii, assembly GCA_006408675.1. Classification (NCBI taxonomy): domain Eukaryota; kingdom Metazoa; phylum Chordata; class Mammalia; order Artiodactyla; family Bovidae; genus Madoqua; species Madoqua kirkii. The sequence continues at coordinate 40,602 of SJYC01116911.1, read as the reverse complement.
CGAGAAGGTTTTACATATTTCAGAGATAACTCACTTATTTCTGCCAGCTTTCCCAGGCACAAAAAGATGACCTTTCTGCACACGTCCTCACCCTGCAGGCTCCCTCTGTCCCCACAGGTCTTCACACAGAAGGGTGCTTAGAATCCTCCCCTATTTTTATTTTCATTCTTTCTAACATGAACAATGACTCTATTAAGTTCTTAATCATCTCCAATCTATCTGAAAACAAAACCATGCCATTTGCAGCAATGGAGAGGGATAAAGAGATTTCAGACTTTCTTGCCTCTATGCTAGTGTGCCTACACACACACACAAACACACACAAACACAATCAATAATTGTCACCAGAAAATCAACCCTATTAACCTTCCAAATAGACTGACCTAGAATAGAGCTGGCCAGAGTGTACCAAGACACCAACATTGAAATATTGCAGCTAAATGTGGAACAACAGACTGGTTTCAAATAGGAAAAGGAGTATGTCAAGGCTGTATACATGGCATCCGGTCCCATCACTTTATGGGAAATAGATGGGGCGACAGTGGAAGCAGTGTCAGACTTATTTTGGGGGCACCAAAATCACTGCAGATGGTGACTGCAGCCATGAAATTAAAAGACGCTCACTCCTTGAAAGGAAAGTTATGACCAACCTAGACAGCATATTAAAAAGCAGAGACATTACTTTGCCGACTAAGGTCCGTCTAGTCAAGGCTATGGTTTTTCCTGTGATCATGTATGGATGTGAGAGTTGGACTGTGAAGAAAGCTGAGCGCCGAAGAATTGATGCTTTTGAACTGTGGTGTTGGAGAAGACTTTTGAGAGTTCCTTGGACTGCAAGGAGATCCAACCAGTCCATTCTAAAGGAGATCAACCCTGGGATTTCTTTGGAAGGACTGATGCTGAAGTGGAAACTCCAGTACTTTGGCCACTTCATGTGAGGCATTGACTCTTTGGAAAAGACTCTGATGCTGGGAGGGGTTGGGGGCAGGAGGAGAAGGGGACGACAGAGGATGAGATGGCTGGATGGCATCTCTGACTTGATGGATGTGAGTTTGAGTGAACTCCGGGTGTTGGTGATGGACAGGGAGGCCTGGCGTGCTGCGATTCATGGGGTCGCAAAGAGTCGGACACGACTGAGCGACTGAACTGAACTGAAAGCTATTCTGGAACCAAGGTTATCACAGCATGTGAGAACCCAGCCTAGACCAGCAGAACCATGGTACTTGCAGTTGACCGTCACACTTGAGTGAGAAAAGAAGAGACCGCATAAGCCACCCACCCCGTCATGGACCACGGCCATGTCCTGGTGAGGGGCTTGCATAACCAGTGAAGCTGTGAGCCGTGGCATTCAGAGCCACCAGAGATGGACATGGTCCACTGGAGGAGGGGATGGCAAACCATTTCACCATCCTTGTCCCGAGAACCCCATGAACAGTATGAAAAGGCAAAAAGATAGGACAGCGGGAGATGCGCCTCCAGGGCAGAAGGTGTCTGATGTGCTGCTAGGGAAGAGCAGAGGGCAGTTACCAAGAGCTCCATGGAGGATGAAGCAACTGGGCCAAAGTGGAAATGACGCTCAGTTGTAGATGTGTCTGGTGGTGAAAGTAAAGTCTGAGGCTGAAAAGAACAGTATTGCATAGGAACCTGGAATGTTAGGTCCATGAATCAAGGGAATTTAGATGTGGTCAAACAGGAGACGGCAAGAGCGAACATGAACATCTTAGGAATCAGTGAACTGAAGTGGACAGGAATAGGTGGATTTAATTCAGTTGACCAATGTTCCTACCACTGCGGACAAGAATCCCTTGGAAGAAATGGAGTAGCCTTGATGGACAGCCAACAAAATAGTACAAAATGCAGTGCTTGGGTGCAGTCTCAGAAATGACAGAAAGATCTCAGTTCATTTCCATTCAGCATCAGAGTAATCCAAATCTATGCACCAAACACTGATGCCAGAGAAGATGAAGTTGACCAGTGCTGTGAAGACCTACAAGATCTTCTAGAGTTAACACCAATAAAAGATGTCTTTTACATAACAGGGGACTGGAGTGCAAAAGTCGGGAGTCAAGAGATACTTGGAGCAAGAGGCAAGTTTGGCCTTGGAGTACAGAGTGAAGCAGGGCAAGGCTGAAACAATTTTGTCATGAGAACACACTGGTCATAGCAAACACCCTTTGCCAACAACATAAAAGATGACTTTACATGTGGACACCACCGAAAGGTCAATAGTGAAATCAGATTGATTATAGTCTTTGCAGTTGAAGATGGAGAAGCTCTATACAGTCAGCAAAAACAAGACCTGGAGCTGACTTGGTGTGATCATCCATCAGCTCCTTATTGTAAACTTCAGGCTTAAATTAAAGAAAGTAGCGAAAACCACTAGGCCATCCAAGTATGACCTAAATCAAACCCCTTATGATTATACAATGGAGGGGACAAATAGATTCAAGGGATTAGATCTGGTAAACAGAATGCCTAAAGAACTATGGACAGAGGTTTGTAACACTGAACAGGAGGCAGTGATCAAAACCATTCCCAAGAAAACGAAATGCAAGCAAGTAAAATTATTGTCCAAAGGGCTTTTAAAATAGCTGACAAAAGTAGAGAAGAGAAAAACAAGGCAGAAAGGGAAAGGTATCCAATTGAATGCAGAGCTCCAGAGAATAGCAAGAAGAGATAAGAAAACCTTCTTAAATGAACAATGCAAAGAAGTAGAGGAAAACAATAGAATGGGAAAGACTAGGGATCTAGTCCCTGGAGATATCAAGGGAACATTTCATACAAAAATGGGCACAATAAAGGTCAGAAATGGTAAGGACCTAACAGAAGCAGAAAATAATTAAGAAGAGGTGGCAAGAATACATCAAAGAACTGTACAAAAAATATCTTAATGACTGGGATAACCACGGTGGTGTGATCACTCACCTAGAGCCAGACATCCTGGAGGGTGTAGTCAAGTGTGCCTTATGAAGCATCACTACAAAGCTAGTGGAGGTGATAGAATTCAATCTGAGTTATTTCAAATCCTAAAAGATGATGCTGTTAAGTGTGGCACTCAATATGTCAGCAAATTTGGAAAACTCAGCAAGGGCCACAAGACTGGAAAAACTCAGTTTTCCTTCCAATGCCAAAGAATGTTCAAGTTACCATACAATTTCATTCATCTTGGATGCTAGTAAGGTTATACTCAAAATCCTTCAATCTAGGCTTCAGCAGTATGTCAACCAAGAACTTTCAGATATACAAGCTGGGTTTAGAAAAGGCAGAGGCAGCAGAGACCAAATTGCCAACATTCCTTGGATCATAGAGAAATAAACAGAATTCCAGAAAAACATCTACTTCTGCTTCATGAACTACACTAAAGTGTTTGACTGTGTGGATTACAAGAAACTGTGGAAAATTCTTGAAGAGATGGGAATACGAGATCACCTTGTCTCCTAAGAAACCTGTATGCAGGTCAAGAAGCAACAGTTAGAACTATACATGGAACAACAGGCTGGTTCCAAATCAGGAAAGGAGTACGTCAAGGCTGTATATTGTCACCCTGCTTATTTAACTTATATGCAGAGCACATCATGCAAAATGTTGGGCTGGATGAAGCACAAGCTGGAATCAAGATTGCTGGGAGAAATATCAACATCCTCAGATATGCAGATGGTACCATTCTAATGGCAGAAAGTGAAGAGGAACTAGAGAGCCTCTTGATGAGGGGAAAGGGGAAAGTAAAAAATCTGTCTTAAAACTCAACATTATAAAACCAAGATCAGGGCATCCAGTCCCATCACTTAATGGCAAACAGATAGGGAAATAGTGGAAGCAGTGACAAACGGTATTTTCTTGGGCTCCAGAATCATGGCTGCAGCTACGAAATTAAAAGACACTTGCTCCTTGGAAGAAAAGCTATGACAGACAGTGTATTGAAAAGCAGAGATGTTACTTTGCCAACAAAGATCTGTACAATCAAAGCCACACAATCAAAGCTGTACAATAGTCTTTCCAGTAGTCGTGTATGGATGTGAGAGCTGGGCCATAAGGGAGGCTAAAGGCTGAAAAAAATGGATGCTTTTGAACTGCGGTGTTGGAGAAGACCCTTGAGAGTCCCTTGGACTGCAAGGAGATCAAGGCAGTCAATCTTCAACCACAACAACTGAGATTCCACTAAAGAAGCAGAGACTGCGATGCAGAGCGGAAGGGAACTCACAGAGGCCGTATCCCTGTGGGGAAAGGCAGCGGAGGATTCTCGTTGTAACAGGAGGTGACCTTCGATAGACGTAGGGCCTCCTGTATGGACTGGAAGATAAGAGCGGAATCGATACGCAAGTGGGTAGGTAGATTGAGTGCTCAGATGACAAATTTCAAGTCTTATTTACTGCTGTTGTCATTTGCATCTTAATGAATAGGAGGAACAGGATTAGCTGAGTGAGAAATTTTAGGAGACTTATCAAGACAAAACGGGAGGAGGAATGGTCATTTTAGGAAGAAGATGGCTATGCTAGGGACGTGAGATAGGATTACCAAGCAGTGCTGAGCGTCAAAATGAGACGCACTCTCATCTTCTTAGACTGAGATGATGCCAGTGGTGTGCTTTCCTCTGGTGATGATGGGATTCAGGAGTGGGCAGGGGGTGGGCAGGTGGTCTGGTTCCACCTCAAGACTCATCACCCAGGACCTGAGATCTGCTCTCCTGTCCTGCTTCCTTCAGCTCAAAAGTTGCCCTGAGATGATTCTCCTCAAGATGGCTGTCGTGGCCCTGAAAGTGAAGGTGGAGCAAGAGTCGCTCAGTCGTGTCCGACTCTCTGCGACTCACAGACTGTACAGTCCATGGAGCTCTCCAGCCAGAATGCTGGAGTGGTAGGCTTTCCTTTCTCCAGGGGATCTTCCCAACCCAGGGACTGAACCCAGGTCTCCCGCATTGCAGGCAGACTCTACCAGCTGAGCCATAAGGGAAGAACCCCAAGAATACTGGAGTGGGTAGCCTTTCCCTTCTCCAGAGGATCTTCCCGACCCAAGAATCGAACCAGGGTCTCCTGCATTGCAGGTGGATTCTTTACCAACTGAGTTTTCAGGGAAACCCCGACTGGCCCACCAGAAAATTCTCTGAAGATAGGAATCCAGAGGTTGTTGAAAACATTATGGTTCTACTTTATCAGTGATAGAATGAGAGGGGACATCATAGCTGCTGTCTCTAACTGGTGGTCCTGCTTCCTCCATTCCCCCGGATCGGTGTGATGCTGGCTTTAGGAGGAGTCACTGGTACAGAGTTGCTTCACTCACCTCCCAGAGCAGCCTGAAGGGGTCCCTCACAGGGACATAACTGCAGCTCTCACATCCCGTGTGGTAGTTGTCACTCATCCACCCATTCATTCATTCAGCCAAGATTGCTGAATCCTGTTGAATCACACATTTGAGATGGGAAATATGGAATCAGCAACGACGGTAACTACCACGCCCGTGTTCCCGCCTCCAGTGTGAGAGGGGGTGTTCTGAAGGCATGGGCTTCTCTGTGTCCTGAAAGCAATTAAACTCCTGAGATGACTCTGGGAAGAGGAGCCTGTCGACCATCACCCTGGCTGAAGAGTTCATGTCACACCAGCCCTGCAGGTAGACTGTCTGGACTCGCGCCGGCACCATCGGTGGTCGACTGTGACTCTGAGCACGTTCTAACCTCTCTGTGTTACAGCTCCGTCGTCCCTAGAACAAGAGTGATGCTGTTACTACAAAGAGTTATGATGAATTCTAAATAACTAGATCCCCAGGAAACTCTCGGAATGTTACCAGGCACATTATGTGTGATATATGAGCTTCTAATAATAATGACAATTATTATCATTATTATAGCTGATAAAAAACTAAGCCAAATACACTGGTCTAAGAGAGGAATAAGTGTGGTAGGGGATGGTGAGGTGGGGAATGGCAGAAAACCAGTGTGATTTGTGTTTGCAGCCAGTTTAAATAGACTATTATGAAATTACTTCATTTTTAGAGTAAACTGTTTATGTTTGGAGAAGTAAAATCTAACAGAACAAAAGTTTAACAGAGCCTGTTTTATCATGTTATCACTTCCATCGAAAAAGCATCAACCAGTATTAACTTGTTATCATTCTTATAAAGTCATTTAATAAGAACATATATGTTCCACAGACCAACCCCAAAGATATTTAAATAGAGCTTACGGTGAATGTGACAACCTTGCCAATATTCCAAAGACCTGTTTCCTAGTGAATTCACAGTCACAGTTCAGACAGATTCTTTCCTAAGCAAAAATGTAAGTATGCCCAAACCCCTTGAATAAAACCACCAGCCCCAAATGTGAGGTATGTATGTCTGCACAAGAGGCAAGAAGCTCCCCCTGGTGACTACTGGCGTCAGCAAAGTTTGAAAGAGCGGTAATGCTGATGGAACTCTGGACAGCCCACCAGTCTTGAAAGGACTTTCAAAACTGCAGTGACCACACCAAAGGGAAGGAGAAACTCTCAGGCAACAAATACCCACCAACACAATACCTGTCCCCACCCCAGCTGTGAAATGAGTAATCGACTCTAGTCAAAACAACTAATGGGGCTTCCCAAGTGGATCAGCAGTAAAGAATCCATCTGCCAATACAGCAGATGCCAGAGACACAGGTTCGCTCCCTGGGTCAGGAATTTCTTCTGGGGAAGGGAATGGCAACCCACTCCAGTATTCTCGCCTGGGAAATCCCATGGACAGAGGAGCCTGGTGGGCTGCAGTCCATGGGGTCGCTGAGGGTCGGACACGACTGAGCGACTTCACTTTCGCTTTTCACTTTCATGCATTAGAGAAGAAAATGGCAGCCCACTCCAGTGTTCTTGCCTGGAGAATCCCAGGGACAGGGGAGCCTGGTGGGCTGCCATCTATGGGGTCGCACAGAGTTGGATACGACTGAAGCGACTTGGCAGCAGCAGCAGCAGAATTTAAAACATTTCTTAGAATTTCCCATTGTTCTGTCAGAAAGATGAAAGAAAGCCCAGGCACAGGTTGATTAGGAGGCAGCCTGGAGAGTGTGGGAGAGTGGGGGATGGCACAGCTGAGAAAGGAGCACGCCCAAAGGGTGAGATGCAGAAAGCGGGGAGACTGCGTCTGTGAGAAGAAGGCTTAAATTGCTGCTGGAGAGGCTGGAAGGGCAGCTTGTGAAGAGCCTTTTAAACCATGGGAAGAAGTTTGCTCTTTGCCTGAAATGGATCAGGAGCCTTTGAGAAGCTGTACACAGTAGAGTAACATAATGAGACTTGCTCATGCATTGATCCGTGTGCCTCCAGTGGGTCAGAAAGTGGGACTGAACTGGGGACCAAAGTGTCTGTTAGGAAGCTATTGCTGGAAGCCAAGTGGGTGATGAGTAGGTCCTTTTCTATGGCAGGCACAGAGACAAGTGAGAGATGATAGAGGCAGAACTGACCTGAGAACTGGATGGATAGTGGAAAGAAAACGTGATGGGATGCTAAAAAAAATAAATAAATAAGGAGAAATGCCAGAGATAGCAAAGACTGTGGACGCTGGGAAAAATCAGTGCTTGGGGACAAAGGGAAGACCAGATTAACAGTCTTGCCCAAGGAGGCTTAGCGCACATCCGCAAGTCTTTATTCTTCGGCCTATTATTCATTTGTATGTGGGCATATGAGTGTCACCTCTCTCTCTCTCTCTCTTTTTTTCCATTTCTCTTTTTAAATGAAATGTTTGATTAATTGTTTTTGGCTGCGCAGCCTTCCGGCATCGCGGCCTGGGGCTTAGCCACCCGAGGCTCGTGGACTCTCCCTGGGTCAGGGCTGGACCCTGGGCCCCTGGGTTGGCAGGCAGTCTTGACCACTGGACCCCCAGGGAAGCCCTGTCATTTCTTCACTCCTAACATGCTCGGTCTTCCTCACGCCCCTCCTTCACGGATCCTTTACCTCCTTTCCTTGTGATACACTGGTCCACAGTTTTCCTTTTCATTGTCGGTGGCTCCAGACACCTTTGCTGTGGTCTCTAACAGGCGTGACCGAGGCCCAGACTGCAAAGTAGACACTCAAGTTAGACACCTCTTAGTTGAAACCCAGCTGTGTGCCACCAGGTTAGCCCACTGCAAATTCTCCCAGACCCAGCTGGCTCAAGTTGGCGCATCTTAAGAAAAGAACATGAGACTTCCCTGATGGTCTAGAGGCCATGCTTCCAGCTCAGGGGGCCCAGGTTCAATCCCGGGTCAGGAAACTAATCCCACATACTGCAACAAAGAATTGGCATACTACACTAAGACCCAGCACACACAAATAAATATTTTTTTAAAGAAAAATTAGAGAGGAAAATGCCTTTTTAAAAAGAAGTCACATATGCCTAACTCACAAATTTGCTATAAACATTAAGCTGGAAAGGGAATAAACAGCTTCATGCAGAACCTTTCACAGTAAAAGCTCCAGGGAGAGATGACTTCCACTGGCCTCCCCTTCTTGTGTGGGGCGCGAGGCGTGGTCGGCAGTCCCTGCCCTTCCTGGGTGCTCCGTTGAGGACGGACATCCCACGTGACATTTCCGCCTTCTCCGAGTTCTATTTCTGCAGACCTTTCAGAGCTCTTCTAAGCGTTCTCATCCTCAGGTCCTACCTGCATCTTATTTTTACAGCATCACGTTCCTTGATGGTCCCCGGTAGCAAGCCAGGTCTTCCTTTGTCCAGGTGTTGACTATTATCCTCCACTCTGCCATCTGCTTTGCCATGTCCTTTTCCTGGGTCGCCAAGTGCCCTTTTCTCTTCAAAAACTTCCTTTCTTCTGAGCAGGGTATTCTATTTCTGCTGGTCAGATTATGTAGGAAATGCAATGCAAAATTTGACTCTGGGTTGTTGGGATCTGCTGTTTTCTTAGAGATGAATCCCATTATATTGAAAAGCGATTGTATATTAGTCGTGCTCGACATTCCTGCCATGTGTGTGCCCTGTTGGGCCATGAAAATGTCCCCAAAATTACACCATATGGAACAATAGCAGGAGCCAGCTACAAAGAAATGTGCAGGGAAATTTGCTTAAAAAAAAAAAAAGAGAGAGAGCACTTGTTGTGTTTTCTAAGGATAAATGAAATCCGTTGTTTAGTTCACCTTCTTTTCTTTTTATTTCTGCCTTTTCTTTTACTGTATTCATCTGATATTTTTCTTAAATCTTTGTTACAGAAGTAATATATTCTTCTCTTATTTTAATTTTCTAATTTGCTTTTGCCCTTATTCCTAATTTGAACAGTCTCACCAAAAGCCTCACTGATATATCCAGTAGCATCGTACTTCTATTTCTACTCATTTTGATGGCTGTAATAGTGAAATAGATAACTTTAATAACCAAGCATAACTTTATATTTTCGTTTTCCATCATTCATGTCAGTTTTATACTTTTATTAAATTTTTATTCCCTTTGACAGCTTTACATGTTTGTTCCTCATCTCCTGTTTTTGTGGAAGAAACGTGATCTTTTATGCAGAAAGTTATGATTCTATTTTACAGGTGAAAAAAACTGAGGCTTGGAAAGATTAAATATCCCACACAAGGTTATGTAATTGTTCAGTCTGCAGAGCAGGAACTTAAACATATGAATGTTGGTTCCATAAGCCGGTGCCCCTGGTGCAAACGCTTCAGACTCGAGCTCCGGCTGCGCTGAGCCTGCGCACGGCAAAGAGGGAGCTGATCCAGGAGCCCCTCCTAAGCAGCCTGCGGCTCTCGGAGGCGTGTCCTTCACCTTGTCCTAGAGGTCATCCATCTCCCCAGTTCAGACCAATGGCCAGGTTACTTTTCTTTTTGTTTTCAAGCAATATATTCCTTTGTTAAAAACTGAAGTATTGTTGATGTGGGCTTTCCAGGTGGTGCTAGTGGTGAAGAGCCCATCGGCCATGCAGGAGATGCACAGAGATGCAGGTTTGATCCCTGGGCTAGGAAGATGCCCTGGGGGAGGGCATGGCAACCCACTCCAGTATTCTTGCCTGGAGAATCCCATAGACAGAGGAGTCTGGCGGGCTACTGTCTATAAGGTCACAAAGAGTTTTGGACACGACTGAATCGACTTAGCTCACAAGCCCATAGTTAAATTACAGTATCAGGTTAGCTTCAGATTACAGTACAGTGATTCAGATACTCTTTTTTTCTTTCTTTTCCCTTGCAGGTTATTACAAAATATCAAGTATAGTTCCCTGTTCTATACAGTAGGTCCTTGTTGATTATTTATTTTGTATATAGTGGTGTGCATATTTTAATCCCAAACTCTTAATTTATCCTTCCCCTTCCCCATTCCCCTTTGGTAACCTTAAGTTTGTTTTCTGTCTGTGAGTCTCTTTCCATTTTGGAAAAAGGTCCATTATCTTTTATTGTTTGGCTTACTTCACAGAGTATGAAGAAAAACGAACCCTTCTATACTGTTGGTGGGAGTATAAACTGGTACAGCCTCAACTGGGACTTTCCTGGTGGCTCAGAGGTTAAAGCGTCTGCCTCCAATAAGGGAGACCCAGGTTCGATCCCTGGGTCGGAAGATCCCCTGGAGAAGGAAATGGCAATCCACTCCAGTATTCTTGCCTGGAGAATCCCATGGACAGAGAAGCCTAGTAGGTTACAGTCCATGGGGTCGCAAAGAGTCGGAGACGACTGAGTGACTTCACCTCACCTCACCTCACCTCACTTCACAGCCTCAACGGAGAATGGTATGGAGGCGCCTTTAAACATAAAAACAGAGTTACCGCGTGACCCTGCAATTCCACTCCTGGGCATATGTCCAGAGACAACCCCAGAAATATACAAGCACCCCAGTGCTCATCACAGCGCTATTCAGGACAGCCAAGCAACCAAACGCCCACTGACAGGTGAAGGGCTCTAGAGAACTCCCGCATCATCCTCAGTTTCTCTTTCTTAATCTGTCAGCTTGAATCCTATTAACCGGCCACTCCACATACTCCTGGGCACCTGGAGGTTGTGCCTTTATTATCCCTGCTTAGACTCTATCTCTGTCTGTGACCTTAACCGTGTCCTACAAGTGTTTATCCCGTTTTGCTGTCTCTGATGCCACTTACCCACGCTGTTGCTGCTGTTGTTCATTCGCTACCCCATCAGACTCTGAGACCCCGTGGACTGCAGCACACCAGGCTTCTCTGTCTTCACTATCTCCCAGAGTCCGCTCCAAGGTTGGATAGGTTGCTATCTAACCTTCTCATCCTCTGGCGTCCCCTTCTCCTCCTGCCCTCAAGTTCTGCCAGCATCAGGGTCTTTTCCAGTGAGTCAGTCCTTCCCATCAGGTGGCCAAGGTACCGGAGCTTCAGCTTCAGCATCAGTCCTTCCAATGAATATTCAGGGTTTATTTTCTTTAGAATTGACTGGTTTGACCTTCCTGCTGTCCAAGGGACTTCCAAGAGTCTTCTCCAATACCATGATTTGAAAACATCAATTTTTCGACACTTGGCCTTGCTTATGGTCCAACTCTCACATTCACACATGACCACTGGAAAAACCGTAGCTCTGACTATATGGACCTCTGCTGGAATATGCATGGAATGAGTTTAAACCAGTGCCTTCTTTAGTCCCTTCAGGAGCTATTTATGTTTACTTGGCTCTTTAATCATTAACTTCCGTCTTTTCTAGAACGCACTCTGCATTTCTATTTTACAGCACAGAATTGTGACTCCTCCCTGCTGTCTTAGGACAACGTCTCCTCTCAGAGTCATTCATTCCTGATCTCTTCCCGTTTTAATCTTGCACAGATGTCTGCCAGGATTTCAACCTTTTGAAAGGTTCATTTTAGGAGAGAAAGACTCTTCCACTATTGTGAACCATCAGTTCCATGACCCCCTTTCTCTTTGGTAAGAAGAATTAGCCACCTTGCTTTGTAAATCTCATTGTCAGTATCTCTTCCGGATATCTGTCCTGTGGAGTCTTCCTTTAATCCGAACATGTCACTTTAATGTTTTATTCAAAATGCTCCGAAATATTGTTGCATTGTTGCGCAGTGGTTCAACCTAAACATTCGTTAATATTTGTCTTTTGGCCGCTTAGAAATCCCTAATCAAGACCTCAGTTTAGCATAAATCTTACTGCTTGTAGCGGCCTTTTGACTGATACTCACTTTCACTTTCATGCATTGGAGAAGGAAATGGCAACCCACTCCAGTGTCCTTGACTGGAGAATCCCAGGGAAGGAGAGCCTGGTGGGCTGCCGTCCATGGGGTCGCACAGAGTCGGACACGACTGAAGCGACTTAGCAGCAGCAGCAGCATAAAGATCAGTTTTCTGCTTTCGGAATATCAGAGGCTGTATCGCTGGTTGCCGTCTTCCAAAGTATCTTCGACTCTGTTTCTCCTTTCAGCTGCCCTGCTCCGTATCTGTAAAGCGTTAGGTCCAATTCTTTGAAGGCGCGTGTCCTTCCCACTTCTCAGGCCGGACGCGCTGGCTGCGGGCGGCGCCCCGCGCCCCTCTCCCGGGCGGGTCCCCGCACAGGCCCGGGGTCCCCGCCGGCTTCGCCCCGCCGCCTTGAGCCCTGGAAGGCGGGTGCGGCCGTGCGCTCGCGGCCCGGGCCGCGGACAGAAGCGCGCTCTGCCGAAGGGGGGAAGGGCCCGGGCCAGCTCGCCCGCGCCTTCTCGGGACAGCCCCTCACTGCCCCGCGCCTCGGGGCCTGCCGCTCTGCTCCGCCGCAGCCGAATTCGCATCGCTCTCCCGGCTCCGCACAAAGCCCCTTCCTCCCGCGCCGCGTCCCCGTCGCAGGCCGGGCGCTCCCGCCGCGGGCAGGACTGGCTCCAGTGTCCTCGCTCAGACCCTTTCATGCCTGTGCCCCGAGGGCACAGCTGCCTCGGAAGCCCCTTTCCGGCCACACGCTGTGGGGCAGCGCCTCCTCCTTCGCCGTCAAGGCGGCAGTGTCGCTCTGACCACCGACTCCGCGGCGCCCGGCGGCGGTGGTGTCAGTCAGTCGTGTCTGACCCTTTGCGACCCCCTGGACTGCAGCCTCCAAGGCTCCTCTGTCCATAGGATTGTTCCAGGCAAGGGTACCGCAGTGGGTTGCCATGCCCTCCTCCAGGGGGTCTTCCCAACCCCGGGATCAAACCCACCTCTCCTGCATTGCAGGCGGATTTTTTTTTTTTTAAACTGACTGAGTTACCAGGGAAACGCTGTGATGTCTGCTCTCCATCCCCAAACATTCGGGTTCGCACAGCAACCCACGGACAACAACCTGCCCCACTCCTAGTCCCAGGAGAGTCCTTGCTCTTCCCCCTGGAAGCTTACCTACAATCATCTACTGGGCTCTGCACCAATGCTTCCCCCGGGCCCTTGCTCCTTCCTCCTCTCTCTCTGTTTTTCCCCCGGAGGCTTTTGGGATCTTGGTTCCCCCACCGAGGATTGAACTCAGCCCTCTGCAGTGGAAGCACAGAGCCTGAACCACTGGACCCTTCAGGGAATTCTTCCAGATCCTTCCCCTCTTTTCTAGACCTCCTTCCACTCAATACTGTCGCTCCTGGGTCCCCACGTGTGCCAGACAGTGATAAATTTTCTACATTCTCAGACCTGCACCCCAGCTGCCAAATGTCCATCCACATCCTTACGTTATAACTGATAATAGCCGTACGTGAATGAGTTTTAGGGTTTCCCTGAGGACTCAGGGGTTAAGAATCCACCTGTAATACAGGAGACTTAGGTTCAGTCCCTAAGTCAGGACGACCCCCTGGAGGAGGAAAGGAAAACCCACTCCAGTATTCTTGCCTGGAGAATCCCACGGACAGAGGAGCCTTGCAGGCTACACAGTCCATGGGGTCGCAAAGAGTCGGACATGACTGAGCGAGTACACCAGCACCACCACCGCTGAATTTCATCAGTCCTGGGCCTTTGCAGTCTAAAACAGGAGCTGGCTGGCCCCCTGGGCTCTGCAGTCCCAAATAAGGACTGTTGAAATGCTCCTCCATGCTTACAGACCCTGCCTTCCTGCTGGGGCCTTGGTCTCAGCGGAGCTCTGTCTGCCCAGGGTGCTCCACCATCCACAGGGTCTTTCCTCCTTCCTGTCAACTACCCTGAATCCGTCAGGACTCGGCCGCACAGAAAGGAGGAAGAACCAAGAAAATCTGAACCAAGATTCATGACTCATCAATATAGAAACTCTTAGTTAGTTCAGTCACTCAGTCGTGTCCGATTCTTTGAGACCCCATGAATCGAAGCATGCCAGGCCTCCCTGTCCATCACCAACTCCCGGAGTTCACCCAAACCCACATCCATCCATACGTGACCACTGGAAAAACCATAGCCTTGACTAGATGGACCTTTGTTGGCAAAGTAATGTCTCTGCTTTTTAATATGCTATCTAGGTTGGTCATAACTTTTCTTCCAAGGAGTCTTTGGCATTAGTTAGGGATAATTCAGAAAACTATTATAGTTGTGGTTGAGCGTCTACTACTGAAATCTCTCATGGCCTGATAGATTTCAGAATCAGAAATGATTTGCCCATCGCTCTCCCAATTGCTAGGATCAGTCAGTCTCCCACATATTTCCGGAAGAGTGCCCTGGGGAGGTAACTTATTAAATGACATGCACCATTAGCATCAGTTCAGTTCAGTTCAGTCCAGTCGCTCAGTCGTGTCTGACTCTTTGCGACCCTATGAATTGCAGCACGCCAGGCCTCCCTGTTCATCACCAACTCCCAGAGTTCACTCAAACCCACGTCCATCGAGTCAGTGATGCCATCCAGCCATCTCATTCTCCGTCGTCCCCTTCTCCTCCTGCACCCAATCCCTTCCAGCATCAGAGTCTTTTCCAATGAGTCAACTCTTCGCATGAGGTGGCCGAAGTACTGGAGTTTCAGCTTTAGCATCATTCCTTCCAAAGAACACCCAGGGCTGATCTCCTTTAGGATGGACTGGTTGGATCTCCTTGCAGTCCAAGGGACTCTCAAGAGTCTTCTGATACTGTCCTAATGAAAGAAAGAAAAAAAAGGAGAAAAGATAACAGTATAGAGGGTAAAAGGTGGAAGCTGAACTTTTTCCAATTAAAAGTGATATTCACTATTTTCAAGAGAATTTATTTTCTAATAAGATCATTTTAGAGTGAAAATTCCCCGGTTCTCTATCTCATCCCAAATATTTCTTGATTCTGTGTCAAATTGCAAAGATGCAAGTAAACATGATCCTCCAAAACCAATATTATTCTGTGACAATTATAAGGGATAATATAGTAATTTTTAATAAACTAATCTTTTTAAAAGGCTACATATTAGAAAAGAAAAATTGAACATGAAAAACTTTCTAGTGTTTATCATTTAATAATAGTTTCTTTGAATTTATTTGCATTCAAATTTGCAAATGGCAACAAGTATTAAAGCTGAAATAAAACACTGGAGCAGGAATTCAAAAATATTAGAACTGCACAAAGTTGAAACTCTTTCTAATTTGTACCATAATTTTGACAATTATTTTTTGTGTGCTTTGTGGGATTTTGTTACTTTCTATTGTTAGGTAAGTGCGGTTATAATTTTTAGTGGAAGGATAATGTGAACAAAAACAGTACTTAAGAAACATTTATTTTCAGATGTCTGAACTCTAAATACAGAGTGGCGAAAAATCTTACATTCAGATAATACTTGTCTTAATACTCTTAGTATGCAAAATTGTGAATCAGAATTAGGCTGGGTTTGGGGGGCAAATTGAAGAATTTTGAATAATATTACTTGGCTTTAATAGGCCATTAGTCATGGTACAGATAACTTAAAGATCATCTGAAACCAACACAATATTGTAAATCAACTATACCTCTATTTAGGGATATTCTTGATGATTTGGTGGTTTAACTCTCTAAGCTTCCACCACAGAGAACACAGGTTCAATCAATCCCTGGCCAGGGAACTAAGAACCCACAAGCCACAAAACAAATAAACACAAAAGCTATAACTCAATTAATAAAAGAAAAAGATAGGTAGATTACCACGTGGGCATCAACAGGTGTTGATGCTAAAAGTCAAGGAAATTTACGAGGAAAGCTTAATATCAAACAAAGGTTTTTAGTTTTGTTCTTGATGTTTTAGTCATTAAAATTGTGTCTGACCCTTTGCGACCCCATGGAGTATATCCCACCAGGCTCCTCTGTCCATGGGATTTCCCAGGCAAGAATACTGGAGTGGGTGCCATTCCCTTGTCCAGGGGATCTTCCCGACCCAGAGATGGTACCCAGGTTTGCTGCTTGGCAGATAAATTCTTTACCATTGAACCACCTGGGAAACCCACAAACAAAGTAGCGTAGTTAAATAAAGCGCTGCAAACAAACAAACAGAAAAAGAAGTTAAAGATGACTAAGAAGAAGCTTGGATAAGAAAATAATGATCAGTGAAAGGGGAATTTTAAAATAGAACTTTTGAGGAAGATAAAACAGTTTTATTTACGCATACTGAGAGTGAAATATCTCAAAATAAGTAGGTGAAAATATCCAACAAAAAATGACCGAACAAGAATCAAAATTGGAGAGTGAGATCGGAAGTCACGCTAATGGATCTTATTTTTCTTTAGCTCTTAGCCTGTGCTGAGAACTGTTGAAGTACTTTCCAGAGATTACCTATACAGTAAGTCCCCTACACACAAAACTTTAAGAGGCCAGCTTTCGAAATGCCAACTGCATTCCGTCGATGTCGGGCATGAGTGACATCGCAGCCTGCCCTCCGTCTCTGATAGCCAGCGACCCTTCAGCTCTCCCGTCTCCCTCCTCCTCTCCCTCCTACAGTCAGGGACTCTTCTTGTCTGCCCACTCGATGCCAGCCCCTGTGTGCCAGCTGTTGCTCTGTGCCACTGTACTCTTCAAGGCCCTGTACTGTATGCTACAAAGTGCTTTCTTTATTCTCTGTGTTTGATTTTCATGTACTACTTGTGTGAAAAGCGTCATAAACCTTTCACAGTTCAGTACCATATAGTTGATTGTGTTAGTTGGGTGCCTGGGAGACTTTGTTGGACTGACGAGCCCAGTGGACTTATAAACGCGCTCTTGGAGCAGAACTCGTTTGTCTACAGGGTCTGCACACAGGTGTAACTTCAGAAAACCAGCTACAGTGTAGCCCACAAACTGGAATAAAAGACCACGAGAAGGGGCGTCTCAGGCCTGATGTCAGGAGAAAAGGACACCTGGATGAACTGGTATCAATCATTTTGTGCCCAGGTTATCAAGCATTGAAGAGTGAAAACTCAGGAGTTCCCCCAAGGAAGGTCGAGGTTAAGAAGTTATGAGGCATGAAGGGCAATGCTCCAGCTCAGACCTGGGCCAGTGAATCTGCATCCTCCCAGGTTTCAAATCACAGGTGGATTCTTGACACAAACAGCCACAAACTGACGCAAACAGAAACGCGTTCTCTCACAGCTCTGGAGCCCAGACGGCTGAGATCCGGGTTTCAGCCGGGCCTGGGGACGGCGGGAGACAAGGCACCTGGCCAGGGGCAGCCTTGGGGCGCAGCGGCCTCCTCGGCTTGTGGCCGCCTGCTTCCTCTGCCTCCTGCTTCGCATCCCTTTCTCCCCTCCTGTTTCTTTTAAGCATTTGTCCTTGGATTTAGGGCCCCGTCCAAAAGGATCTTATCTCAGAATCCTTAAGCAAATGGCACCCGTAAGGACCCATTTTCAGCTTAAGTTAACACTCATTGGTTCCAGAGACTAGGGTGTGGATTTAACTTTTAGGAGACCCTCACTCATCCCCCTGAAGTAGTACGATACAAACTTCTCCATTCTGCAGAATGAAACTGCAGCCTGACAGACCTGGCAACTTGTCCACAGATTCGCAGCTAAGAAGTCAGTTTAGAGGCCTGTGCAAAGGCCGGCTGCCCAGCTTCGGTGTCCCTGGTCTAAACCATGACACCGTACTGTGACCCATGGGGCGCAGGAGGTGAAGTAGTCTGGAATGAGAATCCCGATCAAAGATCTAAAAGGAAGCTCTTTCACTATTATTAGGGCGGAGAGAGTGCCCCTGAGCCAGGGCTGTGCACATTTGTTTACTGAATACATTTATTTGTTTTCTAAATTAGCTGCTTGGTAAGCTCTGTAAATTTGAGTTCACAATATGGGACTCCTAATTGATGCTTTTGAACTGTGGTGTTGGAGAAGACTCTTGAGAGTCCCTTGGACTGCAAGGAGATCTAACCAGTCCATTCTGAAGGAAATCAGCTCTGGGATTTCTTTGGAAGGAATGATGCTAAAGCTGAAACTCCAGCACTTTGGCTACCTCATGCAAAGAGTTGACTCACTGGAAGAGACTGATGCTGGGAGGGATTGGGGGCAGGAGGAGAAGGGGACGACAGAGGATGAGATGGCTGGATGGCATCACTGACTCGATGGATGTGAATCTGAGTGAAATCCAAGAGTTGGTGATGGACAGGGAGGCCTGCCGTGTTGCAATTCATGGGGTTGCAAAGAGTCGGACATGACTAAGTGACTGAACTGAACTGAGCTGAGCTGATATTTTGGATTGTCTTTATGTCAAGTGCTCCATTTAAAGATCGATGCCTGAAACAGAGAGGCTGTCCCGGTGACTCTGCAGTAAAGAATCCACCTGCAATATGGCAGACACAGGAGATGAGGGTTTGATCCCTGAGTTGGGAAGATCCCCTGGAGGAGGGCATGGCAACCCACGCCTGTTTTCTTGTCTGGAGAATCCCACGGACAGAGGAGCCTGGCGGGCTGCAGCCCACAGGGTCGCAATGAGTCAGACACAACTGAGTGTGCATGCACACCCAAAATACACGGGCCTCACTCATTACGACTTTAGCCAAGAGTCTAGTCCACAGACTAGAAGGAAATGGCGACCCACTCCAGTGTTCTTGCCTGGAGAATCCCAGGGATGGGGGAGCCTGGTGGGCTGCCGTCTATGGGGTCGCACAGAGTCGAACACAACTGAAGTGACTTAGCAGCTAGTCCACAGAACAGGGAAACCAGGAAGGGGATGCTCCATCAGAATGGTGCTTTGACCACATGAATTCATGTCAATATGAATTTATGTCTGAGTAAATCAAGTGCTATATCCACACATGTCCTGGGGTCATGTTGGCAACTTATTAAACTACAGGCCATTAAACTGCAAGGGTGTGTGCACACATGCATGTTCAGTCCTCCAATTAGGTTGTAAGATGTGGTTGTGGGTTTTTTTGTGTGTTTTTTTTGGTTTGTTTGTTTGTTTTCCTTTTTTGCCTGCACCATATGGCTTGCAGGATCTTAGTTCCCTGGCATGCATGTTCAGTCCTCCAATTAGGTTGTAAGATGTGGTTGTGGGTTTTTTTGTGTGTTTTTTTTGGTTTGTTTGTTTGTTTTCCTTTTTTGCCTGCACCATATGGCTTGCAGGATCTTAGTTCCCTGGCTAGGGATTGAACCCATGGCCTCCGCAGTGAGAGCGAGGAGTCCTTGCCACTGGACCACCTGGGGGTTCCCGATTCAAACTCTTACATACAATTAAATCCCTGGGTTAATTCAGACTCATAGTAGAAATAGTCTACACCTTGGGAAATATGGGAAAGATCTCTACAAGACAGGGATCGCTACACGTGGCTCAAATTACACTGTAAATTTAGGTTTTATTTCTGGAGACAGAGGATGAGATGGCTGGATGGCATCACTGACTCAATGGATGTGAATCTGAGTGAAATCCAGGAGTTGGTGATGGACAGGGAGGCCTGCCGTGTTGCGACTCGTGGGGTCGCAAAAAGTCGGACACGACTGAGCGACTGACCTGAACTGAGCTGATATTTTGGATTGTCTTTATGTCAAGCGCTCCATTTAAAGATTGATGCCTGAAACAGAGAGGCTGCCCCGGTGACTCAGCAGTAAAGCATCCACCTGCAATACGGCAGACACAGGAGATGAGGGTTTGATCCCTGAGTCGGGAACTGAGCGACTGACCTGAACTGAGCTGATATTTTGGATTGTCTTTATGTCAAGCGCTCCATTTAAAGATTGATGCCTGAAACAGAGAGGCTGCCCCGGTGACTCAGCAGTAAAGCATCCACCTGCAATACGGCAGACACAGGAGATGAGGGTTTGATCCCTGAGTCGGGAAGATCCCCTGGAGGAGGGCATGGCAACCCATGCCTGCTTTCTTGTCTGGAGAATCCCATGGACAGAGGAGCCTGGCGGGCTGCAGCCCACAGGGTCGCAATGAGTCAGACACAACTGAGTGTGCATGCACACCCAAAATACACGGGCCTCACTCATTACGACTTTAGCCAAGAGTCTAGTCCACAGACTAGAAGGAAATGGTGACCCACTCCAGTGTTCTTGCCTGGAGAATCCCAGGGATGGGGGAGCCTGGTGGGCTGCCGTCTATGGGGTCGCACAGAGTTGGACACGACTGAAGTGACTTAGCAGCTAGTCCACAGAACAGGGAAACCAGGAAGGGGATGCTCCATCAGAATGGCACTTTGACCACATGAATTCATGTCAATATGAATTTATGTCTGAGTAAATCAAGTGCTATATCCACACATGTCCTGGAGTCATGTTGGCAACTTATTAAACTATATGCCATTAAATTGCAAGGGTGTGTGCACACATGCATGTTCAGTCCTCCAATTAGGTTGTAAGGTGTGGTTGTGGTTTGTTTTTTGTTTGTTTTTGTTTTTGTTTTTTCCTTTTTTGCCTGCACCATGTGGCTTGCAGGATCTTAGTTCCCTGGCTAGGGACTGAACCCATGCCGTCCGCAGTGAGAGCGAGGAGTCTCTTCCACTGGACCACCTGGGGGTTCCCGATTCAAACTCTTACACATAATTAAATCCCTGGGCTAATTCAGACTCACAGTAGAAAGTCTACACCTTGGGAAATATGGGAAAGGTCTCTGTAAGACAGGGATCGCTACACGTGGCTCAAATTACACTGTAAATTTAGGTTTTATTTCTGGGAGGATTTTTTCTATAGGTCAGCTCATTCACTGGAAATACTTAGGTCCTTTGAATATTTCAGAAGGTAGCAATGCACGTTTTAATATTTAAAGAGAGTAATTTTTAATCACATTATCATCGTGTTCTACTGAATGTTACACAGATGTAACAGACATCATTTCATGTAACATCTTCAAATTCCTACTGAGAATACTTTATGTTTCAGTTCAGTTCAGTCGCTCAGTTGTGTCTGACTCTTCGAGACCCCATGAATTGCAGCACGCCAGGCCTCCTTGTCCATCGCCATCTCCCGGAGTTCACTCAGACTCAAGTCCATCGAGTCCGTGATGCCATCCAGCCATCTCATTCTCTGTCATCCCCTTCTCCTCCTGCCCCCAGTCCTTCCCAGCATCAGAGTCTTTTCCAATGAGTCAACTCTTTGCATGAGGTGGCCAAAGTACTGGAGTTTCAAAAGCAATTAGAGATGAGTGTGTCGTCTGACGTGACCTCAGCCTCTGCAAAGCAGTGAGGGTCCTTCTCCTCCTCCTCCAACCCCTCCCCCAGCCTCCGCTTCAGGCTCGGTCCCCAGTCCAGAAGGTCACTTGTGCTTCTGAGTTGCTCACTGCAGCCTGGAGGGTCCCGCCTCCCTCTCTGTGGGTTCCATTAATTTGCTAGAGCAGGTCATGGCTCTCAGAGATGCAATTTCTTCACTAAATTCAGTTTATTATAAAAGGATATAACTCAGGAAGAGCTCAGTGCAGATGGTGATTGCAGCCACAAAATTAAAAGATGCTTGCTTTTTGGAAGAAAAGCTATGATAAACCTAGACAGCATATTAAAAAACAGAGACTTTACTTTGCCAACAGAGGTCCATCTAGTCAAAGCTATGATTTTCCCAGTAGTCATGTATGGATGTGAGAGTTGAACTATAAACAAAGCTGAGAACTGAAGAATTGAAGCTTTTGAACTGTGGTGTTGGAGAAGACTCTCGAGAGTCCTTGGACTGCAAGGAGATCCAACCAGTCCATCCTAAGGTAAATCAACCCTGAATATTCACTGGAAGGATTGATGCTGAAGCTGAAGCTCTAAAGTTTGGCCACCTGGTGCAAAGAGCTGGCTCACTGGAAAAGACCTTGATGCTGGGAAAGATTGAAGGTGGGAGGAAAAGGGGACGACAAAGGATGAGATGGTTGGATGGCATCACCAACTCAATGGACATGAATTTGAGTGAACTCTGGGAGAAGGTGAAGGACAGGGAAGCCTGGCATGCTGTAGTCCATGGGGCTGCAAAGAGTTGAACACAACTTAGCAACTGAACAGTGGGAGGAAGAGCTAGGAAGCAGAGATGCCCACGGTGAGAAGTGGAGACAGGGCATGGGGCTCCTGTGCTGTCTTTACGATTCGCCCTCCCTGCACCACCCAGGAAGCTCTCAGAATCTGTCTTTTGGGGAGTTTATGGGGTGCCATTACATAGGAGTGATTGATTCAATTACTGGTCATTTGGTCCAATCTCCAGCCTGTTTCCCCCTCCCCAGAAGTGGGGGTGAGAGGTGAGGACTGAAGTTTCCAGCCCTCTACTCACAGGGTTAGCTCCCCTAGTGATCAGACCCCATCCTTAAAATCCAGGGCCCTTCCACAAGTTACTTCATTACCGTAACAGAAACGGCCTTGTTAACCTTTATCCCTTAGGAAGGTCTAAGAGCCTTAGGAGCTCTGTGCTGGAACCACGATGAAGACCATCTACATATATATTCACTAATTCTCTCCTGAATCTGTGTACTTGGTTGCAATTTTTCTTATACCCAGGGTAAGTCACCATTTACAAGGATTCCCCAATCCTTTCCTAACTACCATATTCCTCTAAACTCTCCTATCAGAGCTGATCTAAAGTGCTTCTTTATTTTTGTAACAGAGAATGTCCACCCACAAAGTTCACAGTCCACACTCTCGCTTGTGTTTTTTCTCCCTACCAGTTATTGGATTTCAATGAATAATGAATGATATTCGTAAATTGCCTTGGCTCAGAGAGTCGACAAAATATCTTGCGGTGGGGTGATTTTGCAAGAAAGGAACTAGTATTGACCTGGAACTTTCTACTGGACACCAGTTCCAGACCACTACATCATACACTTCCTGATTTAGTTTTGAAGCCAAATTACAGGATTCTTCATTTTATGGATGAGAAACCGTATCATGGCTTCACAATTAGCGGGGAATAAGTTATCATTCCAGATCACGTCTTTCTACCATCAAAGCTGGCGTTCCTCCTCCTTCTCTGAAAGACTGAATGTCTGTGGAAGAAACAGTAAGATGGCTAAGAGAGGCCGTGGCGTGACGGAGAGAAGAGATACTCCCCAAAGGCATCACTTATACGTGGAATTTAAAAAGTAGCATGAATGAACACATCTGTGCGTGATGCCACAGACGCGGACGCACAGACGGAACAGACTCACGGTGGCCATGAGGAAGCGAGGAGGGGGTGCAGGTGAGCAGACGCAAGCTGCTCCGCACAGAACGGGGAAGCAACAAGGCCCTGCGGCGCAGCACAGGGAGCCGCAGGCAATATCTTGAGACGAATCGTAATGGAAGGGAGTGTGGGGGACGGCTACACATGTATGTAAAGCCGAATCACTGCGCTGCGCAGCAGAGGCTAACGCAGCGCTGTAAATCAACCTTACTTCAATAATCCTTTTTTTAAAAAATATATGGGATGCTATGAAAGAATGGGAGAAAGGAAAGTTAGTATAAAGTGGATGCCGGGGAACACAGCTCCTCAAACTCTGAGTAGTTTGCCTCGTATTGGTAATACCTGAACGATGAGAAAGACCAGTCAAGGCAGGGCAAGGGTTGGAAACAGAAGATAGTGATGGAGAGAGGGGGCAAATGTAGCTAAGAAGGAAATAGAAAGAAGGCAAAGACAGAAGAAATGGCGGTGAGGGGCTTCCCTGGTGGTCCAGTGGCTAAGAATCTGCCTTCCAGTGCAGGGGCCATAGGTTCAATCCCTGGTTAGTGAGCTAAGATCCCACGTGTGGTGGAACAAGTAAGCCCAAGCACAGAAGCTAGAGAGCCCGTCTACTGCAGCGAAGATACAGTGAAGCCAAAATTTTAAAAAGAAGAAAGAAAGAAGCGCGGATGATGGGCATCCAGGCAGACGCTGCGCTGCGAGTACCCCTGTGCAACCACTGGGTGGCGCTGGTTGCCGGGCTTCCCCTGTGGATTGCAAGAATTTTGTCTTAAATTATCAGTTGTGTCCGACTGGGATGCGAGCCATTTCTGAACATTATACCTAGCCTCTAACTTTTTGTTGTCTGATAAATTAAGAAACGGTTTTGTCTAGAACAACTTAATTCACAGAGTGAAATGTTTACTACATGGTAGCTTAAGTGTACGGAGAAGGCGATGGCGCCCCACTCCAGTACTCTCGCCTGGAAAATCCCATGCATGGAGGAGCCTGGTGGGCTGCAGTCCATGGGGTCGCGAAGAGTCAGACACGACTGAGCGACTTCACTTTCACTTTTCACTTTCATGCATTGGAGAAGGCAATGGCAGCCCACTCCAGTGTTCTTGCCTGGAGAATCCCAGGGACAGGGGAGCCTGGCGGGCTGCCGTCTCCGGGGTCGCACAGCGTTGGACAGGACTGAAGCGACCTAGCAGCAGCAGCAGCTTAAGTATATGTTTGCAGGCCAGCTAAAAAGTAACTGTTTTCTAAAGAAGTGTTTGGATACAATTACGTTGTAGTGTTCGTCTTAGACACCCCAAGCCTTAAGGAAGTGAAGCACTTCTTAGCCAGATGTATTTAAGCAAAATGTTTTGGTCTTCCTGCCCACTTCCTCTTTTTGTCACCTCTGTGTG
Organism: Madoqua kirkii; assembly: GCA_006408675.1. Lineage (NCBI taxonomy): Eukaryota > Metazoa > Chordata > Mammalia > Artiodactyla > Bovidae > Madoqua > Madoqua kirkii. Next base: position 15,943 of record SJYC01116911.1, on the reverse strand, counting down.
TGTGAGAGAGAGAGCAATGACACACGCGTTCTGTTCTTCCGTGTTTTGTGCTAAACGACTTGTTTCGTCTCAGTGGGACGCTTTGATTCTCTGCTTGGAGGCATCCGTTACAGAACGCTGTCCGCCTTACAGTCAGCAATTCGCGGGGCTCTTCAGCTATGGTATTTTCATAGCTTGAGCTTTGTATTTTTGCTTTTCTAGGTACTACTGCAGAGATCTGTGCATTTGTGAGAACCTAAAAATATAGCCCAGCCTTACAAACGACATTTAGAATTATTTTTCCACATTCTACTATTTAAACAGGATTTTATATACAGCCACGAATTTTAATAGGAAAAGAACAACTTCTGGGTTAATGCTTTCCCCATAAATCTCTTAGTACAAAACTAGAGAGAGAAATTAGAAAGGAAGGAGGGAGGTTAAGGAAGGGGTGAAACACAATTTCCTGTTTTATATCACTCAACGATGCTTATACCTACAGCAGCTATAATTAAGGCAGGTTGTATTAATTCACTTGAACTTGCCGTTTAATCAATACACAACCATTTACATACACGCAACACAAGAAGATCTGTGCATTTGTGAGAACCTAAAAATATAGCCCAGCCTTACAAACGACATTTAGAATTATTTTTCCACATTCTACTATTTAAACAGGATTTTATATACAGCCACGAATTTTAATAGGAAAAGAACAACTTCTGGGTTAATGCTTTCCCCATAAATCTCTTAGTACAAAACTAGAGAGAGAAATTAGAAAGGAAGGAGGGAGGTTAAGGAAGGGGTGAAACACAATTTCCTGTTTTATATCATTCAACGATGCTTATACCTACAGCAGCTATAATTAAGGCAGGTTGTATTAATTCACTTGAATTTGCCGTTTAATCAATACACAACCATTTACATATACGCAACACAAGCTGACACAAAATTTTCTTGAATATAGTTAGGTCAGAATGAATGCTAATTTTCAATTTCCTTTGAAAAAATCATTTTATCTATTTTAGAAATAGATTTTCATTCTATAGAAGGAAAGCAATAAAAAAAACTATTTTTAAAGCATAGAGAGTTGACCATTTTGGATGGTTTACAGAGAAACTAAAATATAATTAAGGAAGAAGAGATAGCCTGACAGGAAATAAAACTCTGTTGGGCATTCATGTTAATGCTTCCACAAATCATGCATTTACCTATGCGTACGCTGATACTTCAAAAATATATTTGATCATTATATAACATGATCCTTCACTGTCTTCACCTTCATTTAATTTCAGGAAGTCTCTTCATGATATCGCTGGGGTATTTTGTAAATTCACTCATTCAACAAAGAACTATTCAGTAGCCATTGCATGTGAGGATCTGTGCTCTCCTCTAGCTGATAAGAAGAAGCATTTCCAGAATCTACCCACAGAGGCCAGAAGGACAAAAATATAATCCAGTTTATAATTTTCAGTCCACAGGGAACTCCAGTTGGTTCTATGGTGACCTAAATGGGAAGGACATCCAAAAAAGAGGGCATATATATATATAATACACACACATATATTTGATCGACTCACTTTGCCATGCAGCAGAAACTGACACAACAGTGTGAAGCAGTGGTCAGTTCAGCTCAGTTTAGTCGCTCAGTCGTATCTGACTCTGTGACCCCCATGGACTGCAGCACGCCAGGCTTCCCTGTCCATCACCAACTCCGGGAGCTTGCTCAAACTCATGTCCATTGAGTCAGTGATGCCATCCAAACAGCTATACTCCAGTAACTGTACTCCAATTTTAAAAATTAATTAAATTTAATTAATTTAAAAATTAAAAAGTTAATTGAATTTAATTAATTTAAAGTTTTTTTTAATGTCCATCACCAACTCCGGGAGCTTGCTCAAACTCATGTCCATTGAGTCAGTGATGCCATCCAAACAGCTATACTCCAGTAACTGTACTCCAATTTTAAAAATTAATTAAATTTAATTAATTTAAAAATTAAAAAGTTAATTGAATTTAATTAATTTAAAGTTTTTTTTAAGTGTTCAGGGCCAGTGCCGGTCTTTAGTAAAGCTCCGGTGAAAGCTGAGACAAGGCAGAAGGCTGATATTTTTAGGAAAGCAGGAAAATACAGCTTAAAATGACTCAGCTTTTTTCTCCCCAAGAGGCATATAGAAATTATTCTTGTGCTCATTCTTTCTGAATTGCAAGTTCTGTCTAATTTGTTTTTGTGGCTGGAATTAATTGGAATCGACTCTCTTTTTCTGCCAGTACCGCCAAGGCACTGTGGCCCCGGCTGGTGAGGGTGAGTTTGCACCACAGCCAAGGTCAAGGTCATGGCCAAGCACACTCCGGGCAGGAGGGCTGAGTGGAGAAGGAAATGAAATATGTTTGTGCCACCAAACACAAGAGTGCAGGCAAAGGACGGTTTTCTGGGAGGACGACCGTCAACCAGCCCCACAAGCGCCTCCTTCTCTCGGCCCCAGTGACCCTCTCTCATAAGAGGCTGCCAGCTCCTTTCAGAGCCGATTCCCAAAGGCTTTTTCCTCTGCGCGCACTGTGTGTGGGATAAGTCAACTGTTGATTTGTTGTTGTTGTTTTAAAGAAAAAAGGCAAAACAAAAAATCCTTCTTTCCCCAGTCTTCCTCCAAATGCCTACAGGACCACCCTCCAGCCTCCCAGAGAGAACGGCCTGGAACCAGACACTTTCCGTCAAAGCCAGGGAGGCAGACAGAGCTGGCCGTCGTGCCCACAGCTCCCTGGACTGCAGAGAAGTGTGCAGACTGGCACCCTGGGTACATTTCACCGCTTTGCAGCAATGTGTTTCCTTGCTCCCTGGCGCCGTTCTTTGCCGAGGGCGAGGAGCACTGAGGTTGCTAGCCAGGCGGGCCACTCTCAGCCTGCTCCCTGCCGCTTCCAGCCCGGGGGCAGGGCGAGTCCTCACAGTGAGCGGGGGATGAGCAGGTGAAGCAGCGCCGAAGTCATCAATATTTCAGCACGGAAGCCTCTCCCCCATCCTCAGGGACAGTCCTGCAGGGGGCCTGGGTTTTCTCCTGCTGCTTCTGCTGAGTCGCTTCAATCTTGTCCAACAAGATCATGGCATCTGGTCCCATCACTTCATGGCAAGTAGATGGGGAAATAGTGGAAACACTGAGAGACTTTATTTTGGGGGGCTCCAAAATCAGTGCAGATGGTGACTGCAGCCATGAAATTAAAAGACGCTTACTCCTTGGAAGAAAAGTTGTGACCAACCTAGACAGCATATTAAAACGCAGAGACATTCATTACTTTGCCAACAAACGTCTGTATAGTCAAGGCTATGGTTTTTCCAGTAGTCATGTACGAATGTGAGAGCTGGGCCATAAAGAAAGCTGAGTGCTGAAGAATTGATGCTTTTGAACTGTGATGTTGGAGAAGACTCTTGAGAGTCCGTTGGACTGCAAGGAGATCCAACCAGTCCATCCTAAAGGAGATCAGTCCTGAGTGTTTATTGGAAGAACGAATGTTGAAGATGAAACTAATACTTTGGCCACCTGATGCAAAGAACTGACTCATGTGAAAAGACCCTGATGTTGGGAAAGATAGAAGGCAGGAGGAGAAGGGGACAACAAAGGATGTGATGATTGGATGGGGGCTCAATGAATATGAGTTTGAATAAACTCCAGGAGTTGGTGATGGACAGGGAGGCCTGGTGTGCTGCAGTCTATCAGGCCAAAAAGAGCCGGACACGACTGAACATGAACTGATACATATTTATATAGAGAGAATACAGAAATATATATTTATGGTTCAGTGGTAAAGACTCCACTTTCAATACAGGAGATATGGGTTTGATCCCTGGTGGAGAAGATCCCCTGGAACAGGAAATGGCAACCCACTCCAGTATTCTTGACTGGGGAATCCCATGGACAGAGGAGTCTGGTAGGCTACAGTCCATGGGATCACAAGAGTCGGACATGACTTAGCAACTAAACCACCACCATCACACATAAAAGTTAACTTTAAAAGTTGCTCAGATGGTAAAGAATCTGCCCACAATGAGAGAGACCTGGGTTCGATTCTTGGGTCAAGAAGATTCCCTGGAGAAGGGAATGGCTATCCACTACAGTATTCTTGCCTGGAGAATCCCATGGACAGAGATTACAATCCTGTTGGACATGACTGAGGGGCTAATGCTTTTTTTGCGCGCACACACACACACATACACACACACACACACAAATATTTAGTTTTTCCCTTGGAATGCTTAAAGGTTTTGCACTGTCTGCCTGAAGCAACACATAAGTACACTTAGGTATGTATTTTTGCATCTGGAGATAACGTGGGCTTTGGCACATTTGTTTCCAGATAATGAGAGAGGATGCTTGCTACTCACAGGCTAGAGGGCTGTTTCACTTTTATCCTAAAGGAAGTTAATCTACTGCATGAGCTGGCTGACTCCTTTGATTTAGAAAATCTCCTAGCGTACTGATATTTTAGGTCCACAATAAGAAAAAGTTTTCATAAATGTGAAAGAATTTGTTCCTGATAGTCTTCTTAAGCATACTATTAAAATGAGTTTTTAAAACTGTATTTGCTTTTTGTTTTCATGAGTTGTGGACGCACATGGTTTCAGGGGTCACATCATTCTCTAGGGCTTGATTGGAAAATGTACCACACCTGTGTTCCACTCTCCATTTCATTTATTTACTTAGATTCCCTGCACAGCTTGTAGGATCTTAGTTCCCTGACCAGGGATTAAACCATGGGCCCATGGCAGTGAAAGCACCAAGTCCTACCATTAGACTGCCAGGGAATTCCATTCACTCCCCATTCCAACCTTCATTAGTCCTTTCTTTTGCTGTGTCTCTCCAAACTGGTAAACAACATACTTATATCCCTACTTCCTGACTTTTCAGTTTTAGGCATTAATCAAACTTCCATTACAGAAGGTGAAAATATAGTTCTCTTTCACTGATGTACCCGCTGCCTCTATCTCTAACACACATTCTCTCTCTCATTTATACATGCACACACAAACCGAGTCTAGTTACGTTGCTGTTTTAGCTAAATCTATATTCAATTTTACATCAATATGACCAAGTGAACACTGTCCAGAACTGAACCATGTAGGATACTGTGTTTATTTGTCCTTCATGTACAATTTGTTTTTGTTCTGGGTCCACCATGTGACATGTGGGATCTTAGTTCCCCAACCAGGGGTTCAACTTGTGTCCCCTACATTGCAAGATAGATTCTTAGCTGGATTTCCAGGGAAGTCCCCAACTTTTTGGTTTGTTTGTTTCTTCTGGAGTTAAAGATTGCCTTTTGTTTTACTTGCTTACTTTTCTCTGCATTTATCACTAACTCTTCCCTATGATCTCCCTAGTCATCTAAATCTCTAGATGTGGGGCCTGTCTAAGCTCAATGAAGAGTGACTGCCCTAGACAACAGCATAAATAAGTGTGCCCACAGCTGAGGTAAGAAATAATCTTCCTTCAGAAACACTATCTGACCTTTCCCTCTGGCAGAGTGTGAGGGGATCTTCTCCTTGATGCTGGTTTTTTGCAGTTCCAAACCTTATTATGGGGCACCTTTATTCTTTGTTTTGCTGACCACTCAACAGGCTCTTTCAGTCTGGAGATGCAAATCTTTCAATTTGGGAAAATTTTTTTTTTTTTTTTTTACATTTAGTTATTTGGTTGCACTGTGTCTTCATTGGGGCACCCAGGCTCTCTAGTTGTGGTACACAGGCCTAGCTTCCCCGCAGTATATGAGATGTTGTTTCCCAGACTAGGGATCAAACTTTCATCCCTTGCATTAACCACTGGAATTCTTAACCACCGGACGACCAAAGAAGTCCCTGGGGAAACTTTCTTGAAATATGTTTTCCTCCTCTGGGGTCTTTCTTTGGAAATTTTATTTCTGCCATCACATTTGCAGCTTCCAAGATCTTTGTCGTTTTTGGATTTCTCCCTTTTGACATTCTGCCTCTGGTCACAGCTGCAAAGCTCCTACTGGACCAGCCCTCCTGCAGATAACAACTCTCAATGGTGGACATGATATAAAAACCAGTGAGCTGACGACCCTGGAGAGTGATTGGCCAAGCAGGTAGGAGAGAGAGCGTCTTCACTGTTTTCTTCGCATTGGCATCATTGCTTGCAACAATTGTATAGTTTGGAGTTGTCCAGGGCCAACTTCCTCCCCAGGTGGAAATTAACCTAACACGGGAGAAGCAGGAATGGGGCATGTGCAGAGAGCAGCTTTGAGGAGAAGGAATAGTGGAGAGTCCAGAATGGCTCAGCCTTGGGATCTAGCCTGAAGCCAGGCACACCCCTCAACCTGTCAGTTACATGAGGCCACACACTCCTCTTTGCTTAAGCTTCTTTGAGAGGATTCTTTTTTTGCACCAGAAAATCCTCTGATGGAAAACCCATGAAGCACAGTGACTGGAGAGAGAGACAGAGGAAACTTAACACACAGATCTTGGAAAAGGTACAGAAGCACTTTTTAACATCTTCCTGAAGCAGAGCATAATGCTCTCTACACCCCAGAGTCTCGCTAATAGTAAAAATGTATCTGGGCTTCCCAGGTGGTGCTAGTGATAAAGAATCTGCCTACCAATGCAAGAGACCCAAGAGACACAGGTTCAGTCCCTGGGTCAGGAAGATACTCTGGAGTAGGAAATGGCAACCCACTCCAGTTTTCTTGCCTGGAAAATCAATGGACAGAGCAGCCTGGAGGGCTTCGGTTCATGGGGTCACAAAAAGTCAGACATGACTTAGCAACTGAACACCAAACATGTATTTGAAAGAAAATCTAGGGACTTCACTGGTGGTCCAGTGGCTAAGACTCCATGCTCCCAAAGCAGGGGGCCCAGCTTCAAATCCTGGTTGTGGAATTAGATCGAGCTCACATGTCACATCTAAGAGCTCACATGCCGCAGCTAAGACCTGGTGCAGCCAAATAAATAAATTTTAAAAATCTAACTCAGCGACAATGATCTAACTATTAATGTTTGGGACCCAAACTGAACTCTGACTCTGGTGGTTGTTCTCATCAGGGCCAACCCCTGCCAGCTCTCCTGTGCTCGGCACACCAACCCTGATGCCTGAGACCCTCAGGCACTAGGAGTTGGACACAACTGAGCGACTAAACTGAAATAGTCATGTCCTTATGATCAGATTGTCTCTGATTTTTTCCCCAGTGAGATTCTCTTGGAGTGGATCCCTGTGTTCTTAGAGCATCACCCCCATCATTCTTTGTGTACTTGCTTACTTTCTGGCTAGACCAGAGGTTCGTCCTCATCTGTGACTTTCTTGCCCCGGCCCTGGGATCAGCCGTTTCTGTGGAGTGTCTGGGAGGAGTGTGGCACCTGAAAACCAAGATCTGGGGTCAGCCGTGCGTGTGGCTGTAGGGACGCCGTCGCTTCCACTGTCATCTGGGTGGACACAGCCAGGGGACACATCTGCGTAGTTTCATATACGGACACTGGTGCATCTTCCCGGGCTTATTTCTGAACAATGCTTCTGTCTAGCTACATAGCCTAAACGCCCACGAGCCACACCAGTACTTCCTGTTTCACCACGCTGTGTATCCCTTTATTTTCCTTTCCCCTGTTTCTAACTCGCCCAGCATCCTCTCCTTTACCCTTAGTATGTTTAGCCGTCTAATAAGTTCTTTCCTGTAACCAGTCTCCCGCTGACTGCCGTCAGCCGGGCATGGACACCCTCCTCCTTAGTCTGGGTCTGGAACACACAGAGATTTACCAGATGTATGACTTGCAAATACTTCCCCCAATTCTGTGGGTTGCCTTTTAATTCTGTTGATGGCTCCCATATAAACGTATTCTGTGAATTCATATTCAAATCAATATTCTTTAAACTGTAAGCCATGATGTGAAATGAGTGAGTCTCAGAATTTAATAAATGAATGAGAATTACATAGGAAATGACAGGAAGCATATATATCATTTTGTGTAATTTCTGCTTCAGTTAAATGAATGTGTGAGCATGTGTGAGAGAATGGATCACTATACAGAATGTTTTGTACTATCACTCATGGTCAAAATAAGTCAAAGCCACTGATTGAAAATATGATCAAACATTTCTATTAAACCACCTTAAATGAACTTCCCAGAATATAAGTAGATGAATAACTATTGCACAGGTAAACAGATCTCACATCACAAATGTACCAACAGCTACAAGCAAAGGCAGTTGAACTTGTTCCTCAGGGTTAATGAACCTGTACTGAGCATTGCCTGTTAGGTATCGCTGGAAACAAATGCCCTTTTCCTCAACTGCTGACTCAGGCACATTCACATTTCTGCCCCTGGATTGGTGCCCTTGTGGTGTTTCTCACCACCAATGCAAGCTGTGGAGTGAGCAAAAAGAATCTAAAGCAAACCAGTTGTTTTCTGCAATAATAAAACTGCCTCTAGGTGGACAGTCCAATTCAGTTGTCCCTCGTGAGGAACAAGGGTGAAGAACAGAGCTCAGAAGACCTGGGTTTGGTGTGGTTTCTGCAGGCCCACCAGGCTGGGCATCTCCCAGAGGCCATTGACCTGGACTGTGATGTACAGAGACTCCAGTATTCTGTCGTGCCTGCAAGGGTCCTGAGGCTTCGCTTTCTTGCCTGGGAGTGGAGTGGGCATCCTGCTCACGGTGACTATTCTTAGTAATGGGCCATGTCAGCTTCTGAAGAAGAAGGAATCCCTCTGGTTACCTGCTCAATTCTACCTGCCCTCTAGCTCCCTAAAGAGGCCCTCTTTGTGTGTGTAGTAAGGACTTAGGGTGGTATCCTTGGTTGTTCACGTTCTATGAAGATTTTGGAGAACGTAAACACCTCCTGTGAATTCCACTGGTGTGCTGTGAACCACCCCGCCAAGGCAAACAGGAGGACCTCGGTTCACATCTGTGAGCAACGCGACCTGTCTCTAGTTCTCGCCTGTGTCCACTGATCGTGGATGGACAATGGCTCTTCTTCATCAGTTATCTAATCACTACTTTACTATGCCTCGTGGATACACTACATAGCCTCACAGTGTGTATTTTCTTTCAAAAATTAAGTCGCGTTGACTTACATACGCATGTATTTTTGAAGCCAGAGTAATAATAAAACTGCCTCTAGGTGGACAGTCCAATTCAGTTGTCCCTCGTGAGGAACAAGGGTGAAGAACAGAGCTCAGAAGACCTGGGTTTGGTGTGGTTTCTGCAGGCCCACCAGGCTGGGCATCTCCCAGAGGCCATTGACCTGGACTGTGATGTACAGAGACTCCAGTATTCTGTCGTGCCTGCAAGGGTCCTGAGGCTTCGCTTTCTTGCCTGGGAGTGGAGTGGGCATCCTGCTCACGGTGACTATTCTTAGTAATGGGCCATGTCAGCTTCTGAAGAAGAAGGAATCCCTCTGGTTACCTGCTCAATTCTACCTGCCCTCTAGCTCCCTAAAGAGGCCCTCTTTGTGTGTGTAGTAAGGACTTAGGGTGGTATCCTTGGTTGTTCACGTTCTATGAAGATTTTGGAGAACGTAAACACCTCCTGTGAATTCCACTGGTGTGCTGTGAACCACCCCGCCAAGGCAAACAGGAGGACCTCGGTTCACATCTGTGAGCAACGCGACCTGTCTCTAGTTCTCGCCTGTGTCCACTGATCGTGGATGGACAATGGCTCTTCTTCATCAGTTATCTAATCACTACTTTACTATGCCTCGTGGATACACTACATAGCCTCACAGTGTGTATTTTCTTTCAAAAATTAAGTCGCGTTGACTTACATACGCATGTATTTTTGAAGCCAGAGTCCAGGTCCATTTTCTCCCCTTTGTTTCCTCCCTCCCTCCCACCCTTCTCTTCTTCCTTCTTTCCTTCTGTCCATTATTTTTTAAAATTCCTTTTAGAGGATAGGTAGAGGGAGAGAATGTTACCATGCTTACAAATAGTTTTTGAAAAGATAAGGTGTTTGTTTTTTTCAAAATGACAATGTGTGACTCCGATGTTTACATTTCTCTTTTTAGAGTAGCTCTGTATTCACAGAAAAATTGCAAAAATAGTACAGAGAGTTCTTAAACATCCCACACCCCATAGCTCTGCCGTGCTTAGTCACTCAGTCTGACTCTTTGAGGCCCCACCAGGCCCCTCTGTCCCTGGGACTCTCCAAGCAAGAATACTGGAGTGGGTGGCCATGCCCTCCTCCAGGGGAGCTTCCTCACCCAGGGATCGAACCCAGGTCTTCTGCGTTGCAGGTGGATTCTTTAATGACTGAGCCACATCCTGTTATTCACATCACGTAACAGTGAGATGCAGTGATCACAGTCAGTGAGCCACGTTGCCTGTTCAGGGAGGCCCACACTCGCTTCGCATTTCCTTGACTTTACCCTCCCGTCCTTTCTGCGCTCCAGCACCCCACCTGGGGCAGCACGTCACTCTTAGCTGCTGTGTCTCCTGAGGGTCCTCTTGGCTGGAACGATGTCCTTGTTTCTGATGACCATGACGATTTTGAGGCATCCTGGTTGGTCGGACCTTTTGTATGATGCTCTTCACTTGGGATTTGTCTGAGCATGATGAGAATAGAGCTCCGGGTTCTGGGGAGGACGGCCCAAGCTGTAAAATTGCATCCAGTGGCTTAGACCGCTGGCCCGGGCTGCCTGCCCGGGGTGCGTCTGCCAGCTTCTCTGCAGTGAAGTTCCCCCTCTTCCCTGGTTTCTGCTCTGTGCTGCTGGAAGGGGCCTTGCTCAGACCTCAGTGTGAGATAGGCAGTTCAGCTCTGCCTCCTGAAGGTGGGGAGTTTCTGCATAAACCACTTGGACAGAAGATCTGTCTAACCTCCCCCACTTCTCTATTTATTCAATTGTTTATTCATATGAATGAGGACTCATGGGTATTTATCTTATGCTTGGGGCATCACAGATTTTTTAACTTGTGCAAATTCATCTGGCTTAATTCGAGCCCCATCTTACCAGATCAACTGCTGAGATGCCGTCCCACAAAACTGTCGTCACAGGGCACCCCTGCGGATCCTCACACCTCTCTTTCCCTCACACACCTGCTTCCTCACCTGAAGGTCCTTGTCCACATGACATAGTGGGATGCAGGGCAGCCTTTTTAAAAGTAACTTTGTTATGTAATATTATTTATTTGCCTGCACCAGATCTTAGCTGGAGCAAGCTGGATCTTTAGCTGTAGCATGCGAACTCTTAATTGTGCCGTGTGAGATTTAGTTCCCTAACCAGGAATCGAACCCAGGGCCCCCTGCCGTGGGTACACAGAGTTTTAGCCAGTGGCCCACCAGGGAAGGCCCTCAGCTCAGGTATTAAGATTGCCTGGACCCTGAGAGTCGCTCTCTGCTTCCTTGCCAGTTTTTGTGTCTGCACTGGTATTTCTCATGTCATTGGATATCTCTGTTTGCCTGTTTATCCCCCTAGTGAGGTTTCCAGGCCAGTGTGGCACCAGCCGTTCTTTCTCTCTTCTCCATCCTGGGGCACCCGGTTCCTGCCTGGCAGAGAAGAGGTTCTTAACAGCACAGCTGAAAGATGAGGCAAGGACGGGCTTCCCCGGTGGCTCAGCGCGGTAAAGCATCCGTCGGCCAACCCGGGAGACAGAGGAGACAGGTTTGGTCCCTGGGATGGGAAGATGCCCTGGAGAAGGAAACGGCTACTCCTCCAGTATTCTGGCCTGAAAAGTCCCGTGGACAGAGGAGCCTGGCGGGCTGCAGCCCATGGGGCCACACGGACACGACTGAGGGAGGACGCAGACGAGGAAGGCGGCTCTGCGAGCTGATGGGGATTCTGGAAGCGCTCTGAGTCCTTTCTGCAGGAAGCGGCCCCAGACCTGCGGTCCCTGGGGTGTGCACTTTGAGTCGCCTTCCCTGCTTGTAACGATGTTTTCGCTCTGCTGGTCTGACTGCGGCACGCGGTCATCCGCGAGGCTCAGGCCCTGGTGCGGTGGCTGCTGAGAGCGCCCGATGCCCGCCCCGGGGCGGCCGAGGCCCCGCAGGGTGGCGCCGCCCGCCTCCTCCGCAGGAGCCCGGCCCGCCCGGCTGAGCTGCCCGCAGGCCGGACGCCCGCCTGCAACCCGGGCGTCTCGACGCGCAAGCGGCTGACTGTTGGACTGTCGAGTAGTCCGGAAAGTAAAGGAAGCGGCGAATTAGCCAAAAGGCGCGTCCGACTCCCACCCCCACCCCGACTAGACTGCGGATTTGCTGGTCTATGTTTATAAAAAAATACAGTCACATTTTCCTTGCCAAAAGAGGATGCTTTTTTCCTCCACTGAAACTTAATGAAATAACTGTTACATCATATAAATTCATTTCCTGAAGACAATGTGTCAGACTATCAAATCAGTGAAGGAAAAATTCTCATCTTTTTTTCTCTTTGAAATTAACAGGGAGTTTGGTTCCAAGTTAAGTGAGTTCGTAGCGCCATCTAGTGCTTCAAGACGGAATGTCGGCACAGCGGCGGAGAAAATTCAAATCTGGTTGTTTTCCTTGGCTGTATACACAACATCCTCAAAGCTGCTTGCCTGATTCAGACTAGTGTTCTCCAGTTTTAGGATAATTATTCACAGCTGACTGGGGATTGACATTTTATCACAGTTTCTAGCGAGCAATCAGTGATTAAGGTTCACTTGAAAAGAATCGCCCATAAATAAATAAACACAACCGGTGATCCAAAATCACCGTGGATGGTGACTGCAGCCATGAAATTAAAGACGGTTGCTCCTTGGAAGGAAAGCTATGACCAACCTAGACAGCATATTAAAAAGCAGAGACATTACTTTGCCAACAAAGCTCCATCTAGTCAAAGCTATGGTTTTTCCTGTAGTCATGTATGGATATGAGAATTGGACTATAAAGAAAGCTGAGCGCCAAAGAATTGATACTTTTGAACTGTGGTGTTGGAGAAGACTCTTGAGAGTCCCTTGGACTGCAAGGAGATCCTACCAGTCCATCCTAAAGGAGATCAGTCCTGAGTGTTCATTGAAAGGACTGATGTTGAAGCTGAACTCCAATCCTTTGGCCACCTCATGCGAAGAACTAACTCACTGGAAAGGACTCTGATGCTGGGAAAGATTGAGGGCAGGAGGACAAGGGAGAGACAGAGGATGAGATGGTTGGATGGCATCACCGACTCGATGGACATGAATTTGAGCAATCTCCGGGAGCTGGTAATGGACTAGGGAGCCTGGAATGCTGCAGTCCATGGGGTCTCGAGGAGTTGAACACGACTGAGTGACTGGACTGAACTGAACTGATTCATAACCAGAGACCCAGGCCCCTTTTCTTTCCTGAGTATTAGGGCACGAGGTGGGCTTCCCGGTGCCTCAGATGGTACAGAATCCACCTGCAATGCAGGAGACCTGGATTCGATCTCCGTGGCGGGAAAATCCTCTGGAGAAGGGCATGGCAACCCACTCCAGTATTCTTGCTCCCTTGGACTGCAAGGAGATCCTACCAGTCCATCCTAAAGGAGATCAGTCCTGAGTGTTCATTGAAAGGACTGATGTTGAAGCTGAACTCCAATCCTTTGGCCACCTCATGCGAAGAACTAACTCACTGGAAAGGACTCTGATGCTGGGAAAGATTGAGGGCAGGAGGACAAGGGAGAGACAGAGGATGAGATGGTTGGATGGCATCACCGACTCGATGGACATGAATTTGAGCAATCTCCGGGAGCTGGTAATGGACTAGGGAGCCTGGAATGCTGCAGTCCATGGGGTCTCGAGGAGTTGAACACGACTGAGTGACTGGACTGAACTGAACTGATTCATAACCAGAGACCCAGGCCCCTTTTCTTTCCTGAGTATTAGGGCACGAGGTGGGCTTCCCGGTGGCTCAGATGGTACAGAATCCACCTGCAATGCAGGAGACCTGGATTCGATCTCCGTGGCGGGAAAATCCTCTGGAGAAGGGCATGGCAACCCACTCCAGTATTCTTGCCTGGAGAATCCCATTGACAGAGGAGCCTGGGGGGCTACAGTCCATGGGGTCGCAAAGAATCAGATATGACTGAGTGACTAACACACAGACACACACACACGCATAAGCATGAGATGAACCCACAAGTCAAAACCCACAGCAACGCAGCAGACATGTGATGAGAACCACAACCTTAAATTAAGTCCCCTGCCCTGCCCCCAACAGAGTGAATTAAAATAGACGGATCTGGGGACAGGTGTTGTTTTATTCCATACACTGTGACACTATATATTGTCTGAAAGGAAGATATTCACTGGAGAGGAGAAGCAAATTACTTTTCTCGGCTTCAAGGAACCTGGTAAACCTCTGCTCAGCAAATGAGTTCTGCCTGTGCTCCCTTCCCTTCCTACAAAAACCGTGTGAGTTTTGAAGACACTTTGAATTTGGAGTCATTTCTGATCAAGGCGCAGACGTGACCTGTTTGCACATATTATTTCTTGCTTTTCTGCACGTGATGGTTCTAGAGGCGCCTGGGCGTGTTATTCCCTGTTGAGTAGCCTCGTGTTGCATGACCTGTGGGGCTGGTGAGCAGAGCTCGGCGCCCCATGCCTGCGGCTGCACGTGCCTTAGTACCCTTTGCTCACTGGGGTTTGAAATGGGACGAAACTAAGCAAAGGAAGGAAGAATCAAGGGCGCTGGACAGGGAGAGCGGCTGTCGTTTAGTAGCTAAGTCACGTCTGACTCTGCAACCCCGCATGATGTACCCGGCTAGGCTCCTCTGCCCGTGGAATTCCCAGGCAAGAACACTTGGATGGGTTACCATTTCCTTCTCCAGGGAGACTGAAGGCAAGAGACACAGGCTGGGCAAGGTCATGCAGTACTGTATACAAAGCTTTGTAACCCATAAGTTATACTTTTTTTTTTTTTCTGTAGTTCAGGGGAAAAGAGAGTATTTAGTAGCTTTTTCAAATAACTGTGGCTATTCTTCTTTGATGCAGTACCCAGACCCAACAAATAGTCCTTTCTTAAAGGTTTGTTGCAATGTTTTGAAAATACATCAGGGAACTTTTCGTATAAGGTTACATTAAAATTATTGTATGCATTTTTGTTATTAATTTTTATTAGAGTGCAGCTGCCTTACAATGTTGTGTTAGCTCCTACAGTACAGCAAAGTGAACCAGCTAGATGCAGACACATATCCCCTCATTTCTGGATTCCTCCCCACTTAGGTGACCACATAGCACTGAGTGGAGTTCCCTGAGCCCCACAGTGAGGGGGCTTCCTTCATAGCTCAGTGGGCAGAGTCTGCCTGCAATGCAGGAGACCCAGGTTCGATTCTTGGATTGGGAAGATCCCCTGGAGAAGGAAATGGAAGCCCACTCCAGTATCCTTGACTGGAGAATTCCACGGACAGAGAGGCCTGGCAGACTATAGTCTGTAGGGCTGCAAGAGTCAGACATGACTGAGTGACTAAGCACAACAGCAACGATATGTATGTATGTATATATATTGTATATGACACACACAATCAGTCCAGATCTCCCAGTTTAATCAAGTTGTGCCTTTTAAAGAATGGGAAAATAATTATAAATATTGTAAGCACTTCCCACTGTGATGACATATTCCCACGTAGAAGTTTAATTCATGACCCAACACTCAGTGAAAATTGTTGATGTAAAGAATGGATGAAAATTCACTCAGGAGTTCTCTCAGCACAGTGACTATCATCCTATCTATGCCAGCTGCTTACACACAACCAATGTGTTTCTTTGTGTGTTTTGTTTTTGCTTGTTTGTATCCATTCTGATTCATTTTGGATCACTCACTTGGGAGTGTTAGTATTGCTAGAGCGGCAAGGTTGTCTTAAAAACACTTAAAACTGTGAATTTTTAAAAAATGTGAAGATAGAGCTTTGTTTTCAGCTGTGGACCTGCCATCTGTCATACAGCGTGAAGTACCTCAGAAGGAGAAACACAAATGTCGTATATTGACACATCCGTGTGGAATGTGGAGGAACGGTAAGGGTGAGCCCTGGAGACTGGACACGTGGCTGGGGTTGGGGAAGGGAGGGT